>SRPQ01000393.1:0-21744 GCA_018360075.1 Claviceps cyperi
ATGCACCTCGCACCAACTAAATTTGGTTATCAAAGATATTCTCAAGCTGCCACCGTTTACCGAAACCATGCAACAAGCGCCAATCCCCGGAGGGACGTTTCCCCGTTCTTCCGGAATCCGGACCTAGATCTGCTAAGACGTCGGGTAAGAAGTAATCCCGCTCCGAGCTCTACCCCTCTTTTCAGTCCTTCGCTGTCTTGATCATAGTGCTTTCACTCGAATAAACCGAATTCCTTTGCTCTCTTCCCATCTCCTTCTCGGGTCTCTGTTTCTCGGATCTAGAATGGTGTCTCTCCCCAATATGCCTCCTACCCCTACCACACCCCGGCACACAAAGGCATGCACTAAGTGCACTGTTACGAGACCACTCGATCACTTTGCCAGCCGACGCCGGTCTACGTCAGGCAATATCCGATGTACTTCCCAACGTGACGCCTGCCGGAACGACTGGGCAGCGGTTAGTTGATAGTTTCCCGGGTCATCTTACCGAACAACTAACTGATCAGTTCGTATAGCCATCAACACTGACCGCGAATGCGTTCTCAGTTGCGGCGTCCAAACGCCCAATCGGCGACGTACAATTGCATCAAGCAGCACGTACGCCGTTGAGACACTCGGGCGGACCTCTTCACGCATAGTCTGTCGCCGTCAGGCCCAGGCCACGCACACCGACGAGACCGGCCATCAGGAGTGCTTTCCTCGCCCGCGACGATGGTGGTCTGCAGTACCACCGCCTCGGACAACATTCAGGCGAGTCTGTGTCTCATCAGGCAGCAGCGAGAAACGAGCATGTACGGATACAGCGCCGTCATCGCACTGTCAGGAGAGATCGCGATGCACAACCTCGCGATGCACAACCCCGTCACTTACCCCGACGACGAGTGAAATATATGCGAGGGATCATCAGATGGCAGCTTCGCCAATGCTTCGGCAGATTTATGCGACTGGTAATCAGTTTACAGCTTCGCTAAAGCTTCGAGAAAGTGGCGGCCCAGGTCCTGATGACCTCTTCGAATCAACCTCCGCCCAGCCACGTGAATTCATTGCGCCCTCTGCCCCATCTGACCAATATCGCTCACCAACAGTGTGTGACGAGTCAGAAGACAAGAGCGATATACCCACAGCCTCGGCCCGCTCTAGCGAATCTCGCGCACCAACAGCCTCTGACGAGTCCGTCGAATCTAGCGATGTTTCAGATACGCCTCGCGCCTCGGTTAATTACCCCATATTGCCACTTGATCGTGCTCAAGTCGTTGGCGAAATAGATGTGCCTTGCCTCACGGATGCCGACCAGAGGCTACTGCGGAAATTCGAGCGGTCTTTCGCAAAGAACAAGTTAACGGAGTGTCCACAATGCCTCACAAGCTGGTTCACAATTAAACTCAACCAGCAGACCTGCGCCTGTCAGGAGTATACGAAGAATAATACACTCCGAGTACGCAACCCCCAGCTGCCTGCGCTTTGGTCCGAGGCGAATGAGCTTGATCCCGGCGAGCCTCCTGAGCATCTCGAGGCCCTCGGACCCCTCATCCCTCTCGAGGAGTGGCTCATTGCGCGTGTGCACACACGCATGCAGGTGATGACCTATCGTGGCGCGCAGTATAAGTACCGCGGTCATATCATCAGCTTCCCCAAGAACGTGCCGACCATGCACCACCGCCTGCCGGTACCGCCAGGACAGCTCGATATTCTTCTTATCTTGAGGCCTCGCAACCAGACTGATCAGCCGAACATGATTTAATCAATTCTGTACCCATCTCCGCGTTAGCCATTATGGTTTACTTGCAGACGACGGAGCCATGCTACAACAAGCGGACGTCGCACGCGGAGCTGGGTACGGAATTGATTGATCATGTTCGGCTGATCAGTCTGGTTGCGAGGCCTTAAGATAAGAATATCGAGCTGTCCTGGCGGTACCGGCAGGCGGTTGTGCATGGATGGCTCCGTCATCTGCAAGCAAACCGTAATGGCTATAGCGACGTTACCATCGATGAGGATGTCCTCTGCTAATTACCCGACGACGGTGATGTGAACGCCGACCTTCAGACGGAAGACGTCGACCCGGCGGATCTAGAGGATCTGATCACCGAAATTGAGAATGATGATCTTGGGTACGATGTGTCAGTCATCCCGAATCTCGGCGCTGATGAGACGGAACTCGACAGGCTTCGTGGCATCCTGCGCCGTGGCCAAGGTGAGCCGAACCCATCTTCCGATAATGCCGACGCCACGGGGTCTCAAGGCCTTCAAATGCCAGCCGTTCGGAGCACACCCATTTCGGATATCGGTGTGAAGATTAAGATCTTATCACTGGCGTATCCGTCGCTATGTCCCTGGGGGAAGGGTGATGTCACAACGTATCGGCAGTGCACGGTCGACTTCAAACCCTACGTGCAGCATATGCTCGGTCGTCTCATGGGCGCTGTGTGCGGCATCCTATGTGGCGTTACGCGTGTTTTAACATGTTGATGCGCACGCAGGCTGCGAAGAAAAGCACCTCCTTTTTTAAAAAAGACAATTCTGTGCAACTCACGGTTCAAGAATTCCGTGATCCATCAACTCCGACGGTCCCGAGTCAAGAGCGCTGATAAATCGTATCACCTGCTTCTCTTCGACCATAACTGGCACACGAGCCTACTGGACTGCCAAGCGCAGGCAACTCGATGCCATGGTCCGAACGTTAGGCTGCTCCGCACTGTTCCTTACCTTTTCTGCTGCCGATCTGTACTGGCAAGATCTTGCGAGGCTTATGCCGAGATATGACGAGTGGTGTTCAGCGAGTTATGCAGGAAAGGCACGTATTGCCCGTGAGAACCTCAAAAACAGCCCCCACATTGCTGCCAGGTATTTCGGTCGCAGGTTCGCTTGCCTCGTGAAGGAGGTCCTTATATTGAAGTTCGGCATCACGGACTATTAGTACCGTTTTGAGTGGCAGGCGCGGGGAAGCCCTCACACACACGGACTCTTCTGGATGAAAGACGCTCCTACAATTGATCCTGAGCTTCATGACGAGGCTAAAGTGGCTAATTTTCACGTCTATATAAGACGCTCTGAGGACCACACGTCACAGCCATCAATCCTCATCCCGGTCAGCCGGCGCTTGACACAAATCCGCTCACATACCGAAAGATATCGCCGACGTTCAGGGATGTCGGTACCATTGTCAGTCGCGTGCAGAGGCCCACCTGCTCACAATACTGTCAACGTCGTGTGGCGGACTAGCAGGGCAACCTCACGAGCATATTTCAGTGCAGGTTCCATTTCCCACGGCCTTCGCACAGCATAGCCCAACTGGTGGAAAGCTGGAACCGGCAATACAAGGTCTTCAATGGGGCTCGGGTCGACGAGAGGCTCGACCACTACAATCGCACGATCACCTGCGGCTGGCAGGCTAACACAGATGTCAGTCCCTGCACCTGTATAGGTGCAGTCGTGAATTACATGGTTAAGTACGTGGGCAAGGCCGAGAAGCACACGCTACCGTGTGGGCAACTCGTTGAGGAGGTCATCAATAAGTGCAGGGAGCTCATTGAAAGTGACACATGCGCCGTTCTTAGGGCCATGAATTCCTTGATCGCTGAACGAGATTGGTCTGCGCAGGAGTCGGTGCATGTTGCTCAATGACGAGGGCATCGTTGTCGCCTCACGTTTTGTTCAGAACGTTGACTTGCGCCATCCGGACCATACTGAAGCACGAGTCAGGCTCGGCGATGACAGTCTGCCCACCCAATGTCGCAGCCTGTACTCCAAATATTTGAACCGGCCAGGATCGAACGAATTGAAAAACCTGACAGACCTGCGCTTCCTTCGGTCCGTGGACTGGTCCCGCCACCCGATGCACATCCGACCTCAGGCACCTGAGCGTATATTGTTGTTCTACCCTCTTTACGTGGGCCAGGAGGAGAGGGAGGATCATGACAGGGTTGTTTTGATGCTGCACAAGCCGCGCTTACGGTCCAGACCTTGTGAGGGTGTCGTCAACGATATCCCCGATGACGCACTTGCGCCTCGTGAGATTTTCCTCAACGGCAGCGATAAGCCTTTTGGCGGCAGGAGCGTGTTGTTACTAGGCGACTTCTATCAACTTCCTATCGCGTTCGAAACCCGTTGTATGTCAGACTTGCCGAGTACGAGAAGGCTGAGTGAAGCATGGGCTATGCCGGGCAGGCAAGAGATGCATTGTTAGAATGTTCTATGTAGAAGAAAATGGATAGGGTACCTTTATTGTCTTGTCTCTATCCTGTCTTTCGCAAATTGTAATAAAGTACCCAATACCCCTTGATAAGACTGCTTTGTGAGTCGTGACCTCGGCTCCTTCCCGGCTCTCTCTCGGCTGTACCGTGTACGTCATCTCTGACCAGTGACGCCACATCGTATGTGACATGGGAATGACCCGGGCACCCTACAGATCTGTCGTCATTCCCCTGAAGGAAGGGTCCACTATTTCCGTTGGTTTGGCTTGTTTCCCGAGGTTTCCCTTTCGGTTAATCATCTGCCTAATACTCATTTGCTGGTTTCGCGCCAACATCATGATACCCTCATTGTCGCCGTCGCCGTCATTGTTATTATATTATGTTACTGAACCCTGTACAATTGACACCTATGTTGCTGACTGAGGCGTGGGCAAGGCTCAGACCATCACACTACCATTCTTTCTTGTTCTCGGCTCAATTTGAGGTTATCCGGAACATTTTTTGGGGATTCAAACTTGATATTCGACTCACTGTCTCTGTCATGCGACCATTTTGTTTCATCAAGGGCTGTACCGTGTGATAGATTGGAGTTGTTATGTTCCAAATTCAAATAAAGAGCAGGCCTTGACAAGACGACGACAAAGGTGTACCATCAAGGGCTACGCTACATCGCACTATACCGTTTTAGGTAATTTGTGGTGAAAATTAGTCAGTTCTTGGGGTGAAGAATAAGGTCTCCCAGGCAATGATCATTGATCAGGATCTGACGCCTGGTTCACTGACTCACTGGCTCACTGGATGATCAGTGAACCTGTGAGATTGTCGGATCTGGGTATGTACATACTGACTCTCTGAGAGGTTTTACAACGCTGAGCGGTAATACCGTGGCAGAAGTCATGTTCACACATATTATTTTGTAACCAGAACCGCTCTCCCAGAGGAAAAGGAGGAACACACAAGCTCAATACAAGAAAACTCATCACCATATTACCTAGGATCTGAAAAAACCAGGGGTGCGAGTACGTACTCCAACCAGCATTATCGATCACGATTGGAAAACATTAAATTGAATTCTGCATCAATAAACAGACCCCCCATCTCCGTACATAGTCGTATGTAGTATCTATTCCCTCCCAAAAAACCCATCAACAGTTAGCAATTATCCAAAGCCTTTTCAATGGCCGGATCACGGGCCAGACTTTCAGGTCTGCCCATGTCCATCCTCTCAATATTCTATATACAACTGTACAACCATGTAATTCACGGGTATAATGTAAACCATTTCAACCGCCTGAGTCGCCTTTGCATCAAGAAGAACACACAACAGTACACGAGGAAAGAAGAGTGATAAAAGTACAAGATATACAACATGAAAGAAAGAAATTGAAAGACTCGTTTCGTTTCTATAAGGGACACGTGTCGTTGCTGGTAAATTAGAAAAAAAAAAAGGCAAAAGCTAGTATTCGCTCCCCTGGTATGGACTCATCATGCCGCTGTTGGACACGCTCTCCGTACCCGACATGTAGATCTGGTCAATGCGGAAGATCCAGTCCATCTTGTCCTTTTCGCTCCGGGCAGCAAATAACCATGTGTTATCTGTGCCGTAGATGGCAAACACGGCCGCTTGCATGCGCTCGCTGAGGCGCGTCAAACCCTGACCGCGGCCACGGGACGAAGAGGCGGCGCCGCCGCCGCCCGTCGTACCAGTCCAAATAGTGGAGATGACTCGGCCGGATGCCGTGCGACGATGACCCGGCGTAAAGTCCGGGCCCGAGAAGCTGCCTGGAACCGCGTCATAGTCATCCGGACCGTGGAGCAGGCCTAGGACGCCGGGCTGACTGTCGATGCGCGAGTTGCGGAGGCTGACAAGGGCGACTTCATCGCCGTCGGTCGCCGAGTGAATGTGCAGATAAGGCCGACGCAGTTCGACAAAGCGCTTGACCCAACGCGTCGAATCGTTATTCGGCACGAGCAGATAGCCCCCTTTGAGGACTTTGGGGTTCTTGGGCACGCGGATAATGGTCGTGATGAGGCTGGGAGCGAGTGACGGGAGCGACTCGGATGCGATGCCGTCGGCGGGAGGAGCCGTATTGACAGGGCTGAGGATGTTCACCAGCGGGTCAGGGTACTTGCGCCACAGCGTTAGGGCCTTTTCGAGCAACTCGGTCTGGTGGTCGTTGTATTCGGATTTGACGGAAGATGCCGCTGCTTCTGGCGCTGCTACCTCTTCTTGTGGTGAAATTGATTGTTCAATATCGACTGCCTCTGGCTTTTGTGGTGAAAGTGGTAATTCTCGATTTATTGCCTCTTGTTCTTGTGATGAAGGTGTGGGTTCATGAGTCACTGGCTCCTCTTTTAGTGACAGTGAGTGTTCATGAGTAACTGGCTCTTCCTTTGGTGAAAGTGGCTGCTCATCCACTCTTTCGTCGTCCTCATTGTCCGAATAATCTTCCTCAACAACAGAGGGTGCCTGTGAGACATCGGGGGTATCGTTGAGCACGTCGTCGTCGTTGTCATCAAGGATGATGGCTTTCGTCTCCAGTCCCGTCTGAGGCTCCACGTTGTCATCGCCGCCGTCCTTGTCCGTATCCTTATTTTTTGCAGCACAAATACTCACGTCGATGCCGAGTGTGTCAAGCGAAGTCAACAGACACCCAATCTCGGCTACGCGCCGCTTCTTCTTGCGCGCCAGGATGTAATCACCCACGAGAGAGACACCACGTGGGGCCCAGCTCGTGAGGTTTTCTTCGCCTTTGACGTAGTCGTGTTGACTGCTGATGCGCCACAGATCGCCAACTCTCTTAATGGGCGCAGGCCGCATGGTCAGAGTGAAGATGCCGGTCGAGGAGCGTACGAAGCGCACATTTTGCCACAACGACGAAAACATGGAGGCCTGGCGGACAAAAGACCGCGATAGGATTTGCACACATACTTTCTGCGTAAACTTCATGGGCTCCGCCAGTTTCTCAGAGCTGATCTCCCAATAGACTGCCATTTGCACGCGGTACTTATCCGCCGTGACGCGATCCAGCAGTAGTGAGTTGTGCAGGCTCGAGTCCCACTGTGCATACATGGTAATGTTTCGCGTGCCGTTGGGGTTCTCGCGAAACATGGGGTTTGACGCGAGTTTCAGCGACACAGGCGGCTCGCTGCTGCCCATGTCAGGCGTCCTGCCGGCCGAGTCGACGAGTGCAACGTTGCCTACGCGCACAGCCGTGACATCTCCCCATGGCAAAGCATCTCCCGAGCTGTGCGAGATGCTGATGCCGATGCGCCGTTGTATGCCCTGGTGTAGCTGGAATGTGCCCATGTCCAGCTCGCTCGTCTGGCTGACCTCGACCGGCTCGTAGTCACCCATTTCATTGAGCTCCAAGATTTGCACTCGAGAGAGCAAGTCATGCTTCTCTTGCGAAAAGAACTGTGACTCGTTGATACGTGATGGTGGCGGTGGTGGTGATAATGATGATATCCCAGCCACGGCTCGCATGGGCCCAGCATCATCTCTCATGTCATCCCAACTAAGGAGTTTGTCCAAATGCATGGTGGAGACCTTGGCAAAAATGGTGACACGCAGCGTAACGTCCGGGGAAGCAAAGAGGGGCACGCTCATGTTGTGGACGCTCTCGAAACGGATCGGCCCTTCGTCGAATTCGGTAATCATCTGTGTCGTTGTCACGCCGCCGTCAAGAGCAGCAGCTGCTGAAGCAGCATCGTTGTACTTATCGCCACCCTCCGGAACGCCCGGAATGAACAGCTGTGCGTGAACATCGGTGCCTTCCCGCTCTGCAAAGCCAATAAATTCGTGCATCACCACGTTAAACTTCAGTGTGTTGGTGGGGGCGCGTGCGTGGGACGGTTCCAAGGACAGTTTGACGATGCCAATCGCCTGCGACGTGTACGGCGAGAGAACATCAAGAGAATAGTCCTGGACGCGACTCTCAAACACGGCCTTAAGCGGCACGTCGGCTTCTCCGACCAGTGTGTACGACGGCATACAATTTTCCACGAACGGGTTGTCGAGGCTCAGATGCTGTGCGTAGTCGGGCTGATCGAGATACTGGTGCATCTGCCGCATCTGACGCACACGGTCATGCAGCTTCTCCAGACTCCACAGGTGCACAACAAGGTGCTTGTAGTCGACAACGCGGATGCCGATACACGGCTTTCGTGCTTCTTCTAGGGCAGAGTCCTCGCCTTCGCCTGTCAGTCCGTTAAGAACCATGTCGTACGAGGAGCACAAGGCGTGCCCGACATCCACGACGGTGAATTGAAACACGACGCTTTCCTCGAGCTCGTTGCTCATGACTTGGGCTTCCTTGAGGATGACCGCATTCTGCAAGACCGTCTCGGCCATTTTGACAAAGTGCCGGCTCCGCCACACCTTAATCGCCTTCTTGGCGCGGTCCATTTCCTCGTCCGTCAGTCTTGGGTTTGCCTTCGGCCGCTTCAGAGGGTCCATCTTATCCAGTTTTTCCTTGTATCGTTTTCGCTGCAGGTTGAGTTGGCGTTGCATGTCTTGTTTGAGCTCAAGCAGGGCAGATTCCATCTTAGCCTTCTCTTTTGAGATCTCTTCCACTTGCACGTTGGCGGCTTCGGCACGCTTCAGCTGCTCCTGAAACTCCTCTTTTTGCTTCTCCAACTGCTGTTGCATCTCCTCTTGTGCCTCCTTGAGCTGTTGCTGCTGCTGCTGTTGCTGTGGCTGTTGATGTGGCTCGACTTGTTTCGGTGTAGAGGGCATAGTCAGCGCCGTGTCGAGCGAAAAGTTGTCTATTGTGCCGGTGGACAGGTACTTTTCGCGTACGGGTAGCGATGTGACCGAGTCAGTGTCGTCCCCATCTTCGCGACCACCAATGACGCGTTCGGCCCGCGCCCTCTGTACTTCTTCAAATAGAGCATTTAACTCTTCGTCGGTCAAGCTTGTAAAGTTTTGATCGGACCCAAGAATGGCACCAGCCGCTTCTCGTCTGGCAAGCGACCAGTCGGAATCACGCCCACCCCGCTCCTGGGATGAGGATGCTGGGGATTCCGGTCGAGACGACTCGCCGCCCACCCCATCCGGAGAAGAGGTCTTGCTACTAACGGACCTCTCGTGGCCCGGCCGAGGCGAAGGTACCTGATCTAAGCCCTGTAGTTGACTGGCCGTGACGGATTGGCGCAGCAAGCTTGCTGGCGGTCCACCACCACCTCCTCCTAGAACTCCTCCTGCTACTCCCCCGCCTCCTACCTCTGCTCTTTCGGCTCTGGCTTCGAGAGGATGATTGAATCGAAAGATGTGAAAGTCGCCTAGGATGACACGATACCCAGAATGGAGCTGCTTGGGCTCCGTGATGCGCTTTCCGTTCACCATGACAGAGGCGCCCTCACTCGGTACAACAATAACATTGCCGTCGGCTGAATTGTTCTCGAATTTGCAGTGATCGTGGAGGATTCTCGTGCCGTTGAGACGGATATTGGCCTGGTGATCGGCGTTGGTGTCCACGTTACCGACGGTCGTGGTACCCGGCTTAAGGTTATAGACTAGACATTCCGCGAGAAGAGGATCATCAGACAAGTTGACCAGATGGGGCATTTTTTTCGGTGTGCTCAGGCCGATGAAGCCCTTTTCAATGCTAATGCCGAGTTCTTCGAGGGCAGCTTCCCGCTCTTTGTGAATCTCTTCCGTCTTTTGCAGCTTCTGTTCCCACGTTTGATTCAAGTCAGAGAGCAGCTTTTCGCTCTGATTGAGTTGCTCCGCAATGTCAGCTTTGGACACCTTCTTGACGGTACCGTCCGATGTGGTGATGGTGACGATTTGTTTTTCCAGCGGCGTGCCTTCGGCGTAGACCTCTTCCGCGGGGATGGGCGCCCCCCCCGGCGCGACCGTGCCACCACCCAGCTTGCTTCGCAGGAGGGCTAGCTCCTCCTTCAATTCTCGAATCATGCGCGCGTTTGCATCTTCGTTGACCACAGCGTGATTCTTTATTCTCTTGGCTGAGTCGGCATACCGCAGAGTGCTGAGAGTTTCGTCGTAGTTGATATCGGCAGGACTAATAGCTGCGATCATGGCCGTCATACTGTTGCCGCCTAACGAGTCTTTGAGAAGCCAGGTGAGGACACTGTCTCGGTATGGAACCTGGGTCGCGCCCTTCTTCTTCTTGTTACCTGTGGACAAATCGGCCAATGCGGCAATGACACGACCGAGAGTAGACAGCGATCGATTGATCTCGGCACCCTCTTTCAATCGGGCGCCCGTGGCACCCGTCGATGTGGCACGTTCAGAGCCCGCCAAATCGACCAGGCTGATCTTGGCCACCTTTTCCATTTCCATCTTGGTTTCGACGTCGTACTTCTTCTGGGTCAACATCAGGGTGAAGACGGCGTGACTTCGACTCGACGTTTCGTTCATGTTTGTTGCCGCCACGGTTCTGGCCTTGTTACCTTCGTCCATAAGGTTCTCAATTTCTTTGAAACTGCCCACCACCAATTTGGCAAGGTCCTCAACGTAGGGGCCTGTCGAGGGGTGTTCTCGAACCTTCAGATTTCCTTTGGTGGTGGGGTTGAGCAAGTCGCGAACGCGTTCATTGTAGATTTCGAGATAGGATACTTCGACGGTACATTTGGTGGTCTTGTCTTGTTGGATGGCATCTATTCTCGTAAACATTTCTTGACAGATGTTTGGAATGATGCCGACTTCTTTCCCGTAGCCCATCATTGAATACGATTTTCCCGAGCCCGTTTGACCATAGGCAAAAATGCAATTATTGTATCCCTGGAAGGCATTGTCGAGGAGAGGCGCGCCCAGATCGTCAAAAAGGTTGGATTGGCCGGCGTAATTTGAGTCGTCCTTGTTGAAGGACCAATACGACCGATCAAAGGCAAATGTTTTTGCACCCGCGTCCTTTGTGCCCTTGCCGCCATGTCCATCTGGGCTGCTGAGGGCGGTCTGGTTCTCCTTCATTTCCACGATGCATTTTGATCCACGATCGATTTCTATCAAACAGCAGGCAAAGCCAGCCAGTCAGAGAATATATTTTTTTCGGTAGAAGAAGGCAAGCTTGTGGTTCAGCGGACGCGCCTGCAGCACAAACGGGAAAGGAAACCGTAAATTCTTTTACTCACCTCGACTATTGAAGGGACGCACTCGTACCACCACCTTGATATTTCCACCACCTGCGGGCGCCATGATGGCTTCGTATGCGGGGACCTGCGCTGGCCCCCCTGAAGACTAGGTGTCTCCTCTTCGAAATTCCGCGCCACACGGGCTGATCCACCCGCAACTCACAGGGACTCCGAGATAGTTTTGGGGACTACCAGCGCCGAATCAGTGCCAGATGCAAGGGGTGTATTGTCGTCGCCCCCCCAAAGAGATTCCTTGTCGGTCATTAAGCAGAACGAATCATGCTCAGCTCCTCGATACGTCGTTGCGTGGCAAAGCGTACGGAGCGAACAGCAGCGCAGTACACCACCGGTCTGCAGTTAGCAGACGAATCGATGCCACAACAACCAATGGATCGTGTCAAGTCCAGGGTTGCGGCAGGTATCAATAGATAGATAAAGGAGCCACAGCTCAGCCGGAGACCGGCAAAGCTGCTGCGAGATTGAGAGAGGCGTGCGCGGAGCCGAGGGGGAGAATCGCGTAAGTCAGGTCGTACAATCGTGTCGTGAGAGGGCTCCGTGGCTTGAGCAGAGGCAAATCGAGCAATTACGCAATTCTGATCGCGAAGGATGGATGCTGTGTTGTGTCATGGGATCGACCGGCGAAACCGCGGCTTCGAGATGTGCGAGATGTGAGTGTGGATATATCATGTGATTGGCAGAACGCCCACACGAAGGTACCTAGGTTTGTACCTGATGAAGGAATGAAGGGAGACGTGCTTGGACGACGAAACCAACATTTCTTCGTTTTCTTCATGTTTTCCCTTCCTGTTTACGGAGTAGGTTCAGCCTATATCCTCTGTTTGGCGATACTAAGAGGAAGTGTTCTCTGAGTCTCATCATGTAGTTGAGAAGGGCGGGGGGCTAGTTGAGTCGAATTGAGCACAGAAGTTGTTCTTTCCTTTTCACCGAGATTTCGAGAACCGGCGAGTGTCGCCATTGTCTATGTGACCATTTTATCCCGATGGGATCTACGTATATTTTGCTGTCATGTCCTTTTTCCCTCGATTTATCTTTATTTGTACCTACCTCCTAATGTGCGAAGCAGGGGCGCGTTCATGTGCTTTGTTGCTGCCAAATTGCAGAAGCGGGGTACAAAGGAAGGGAGAAATCAGAAAAGGAAGAAAGGCGAATGTACGGAGTAACTAGGTGGTACACAGTAACTCTGTACAATGTACAATGTACATACGTGATTTGTGACAAAGATGCAGAAGGGAATCGCATCAAGGAAGATACGAACATTCATCAGACTACCTACGCTAAATTACAGCCCATTCGAAGAACCTCCCTGATAATGGCATGTCCAGCTCTGCATCATCTCTCCAATCCTACCACTTTGCTGTCCCTGACAGAAAAGAAAACCTCTAATTACGTCCCTGGAACATACACATATATGTACCTAGTCTTAGCAAAGACCAGCCATGGCTTCCTCGGCCGCCCTCTCATACTCAGCCACATCCAGTGGCCCTGTTGACCACATCATCAATGCCTGCACACGCCGCCCATCGATGACATAGCCTACCACATTGACCCACTCCCCTACAGTCATGATTCCCGGCTTCATCGTCTCCAGCACCAACCGCAAGTCCACCGCGACCAAGACGTTTGTTCCCTGGGGATATAGATGGCCAAGTTGGACTGTCGCCGTCCTGGTATCGTACGAGGTGACACTTTGCTTCGGGTGTTAGAGATTCAATTGCCGACGACTTTGCTTTTAGTGTCGCGTTGCCGCCTCACCGGTCACTTTTCCTCCGAAGAAGTGAGCAGACTTACCATCCAAGAAACCGCACCTTAACGCCCGTCTTTTGCGCTGGGACCTGCGAGAGGAAGCAAAGCTTGGAGGGCGGGGGGGCACGCGACATCTTCCGGGTCGCGTGGGTGTGAATCGTGTGATGAATGGACGAAGAAGGCGGGGTTAGGGCGAGATGTGGCCAAAAATGGACGCCCTCACCGGAGACCGGAGGCCATGATGCCTCGTTCAGTACGTGCGAGACATGTTTCGCATCGTGGTAATGTCGCGACAAAATGGATTGAAAAAGTGGGAGCCATCACGCGTGGGGTCCAGATTATGAGCGCGACTTCTTGTTGCGCCTTCCCCCGCAGTGATCCAGACTTTTAGGCCAAGTCAACTTCACCCAACATTCACTGCCGTTGCCGCTACCGCAATCGTAACGAAAATAAACAAAACCGTCCTTCTCTTCTGGGTACCACTCATCATTGAATTGTATCGAGAATGTCTTCCAGTACACCCCGAAAATTCGTGTACAAAATTGTGGCCTCCGCCCCGTCCGCCGACCTCCCAGAACACTTGCCGCTTTCGCTACGCGACCAGAAAGATGGCTTCGTCCATCTGAGCACCGCCCAACAAGTAAGTGTGAAATGCGAGATCTGGCACCCCTGTACACTGCATAAAAACAATAACCTCTCAAATACGTGAAATGATACTCATCCCTTTTAGGTTCCATCTACGTGCGATGCGTTCTTCGGCACCGCCTCCACGCTGTGGGTGTTCAAGCTTACACTGGATCGGTTGTCCGAATTTATGAAGTGGGAGGGTGGGTATCCGCACCTGTACGGCACGCTCAGAAAGGAAGACGTCGTGACCGTGCGAAGGATGGAAAGAGCGGGCGGGCAGAATTGGGTGACCGTGATGAGTCAGGCGACGTGGTTAGAGTAACAGGGGGAAAAGCAGAACCTTTAGAACTAGAAGGAATTGAGTGAGCAGAGACGAAACCAGCGTTTGTCTCTTTGATGTTCCGTCTTCAAATATAAACTTTTTGGATCAATGCTGAAAATGCCCCCATCTAAATCCCCAGATCCTTCTCCACCATCCCGCGACAAATGGGATGATAAAAGTCCTTGTTCTTGGCAAATGTCTCGAGAGCCAAGGCCCGGTTCACTTTGTTCAGACCACGGAACAGAGGACGGACAAACTTCATGCGACCCACCGAGCCGAGCAGCTCGGCCACGCCATACACGCACGTCGGGTCTTCGGCGTCTAGCGCAATACGGTAGTAGGAGGACTTGAGCTCGACGTTCTTGGATGAGATAAATTCGTACGTCTTGCCGAGGAGCTGGGCGCGCTTGGCAGATAGAGGCCCAGATTCTTGGACCTTATCCAGGAAGGCGATCTTCTGATTGGCCGTGAAAGACTCAACGTCCCGGGGAGAAGGCTCAAACGACTGTCGTTCGCATGTCAGTAAAGAGGCATTCTTGTTGCTTTTGTTTTTCTCCTCTTGTAATGGACAGGCGTCCTGTGTAATCGGTAAATAGTGGATTTATATAACTTATACGTACCGAGTCTTGCCATTTAGAAGCCAGCTCGTAGCATGCGGTCACCAAGGTGGTATCAAAGTCAGGCTTGGGCGGCAGACCAGGGGTATACAGACGACCCTCCCAGTCAATCGTAGCAATTTTCTGCTTGATACCTTCGTCGCCGAGGCCATTGAAGTAGTCCAGGAACGTGTCCTTGAACTCAAAGGAGTCGAGCGATTTGCCAGACCACTTGGCAAAGTAGTGAGGAATAAATTTGTCAAACGCTTCGCGACCTACTAATCTGTCAAGGTAGTAAAGGAAGTGGAAGCCTTTCTCGTAGGCCACGATGCTGTAAACGTCTTCGGGGTCGACGTTCTTATGGCTGATGATGAGCTTGGTGTATTCGTGGTCCTTGCCAAACAGCTCAACGGCGTCCGCTGCATCAGTTTAGCCATAACCGCCCTTGTCCTAATTGTCTGTCTCCACGATTGTCCCTCTTTTTCTTTTTTCTTTTTGTTCTAAACTTCGGGATCCAATTCACTCACCAAGTCCTTTCCACCCAATGATAGAGGAAAAGTCAAACTCAGCCTCGCCATGGATGGCGGCTTGAATTCTCCGCTCCAGATATACAGTCCAGCCCTCATTCAGCCAGCTGCGAGACACGGTTCAGTTCTCCAATTCCAGAAAACACTTCTCGTCTTTGCTTGGGACAGTCACTCACAAATGCTCCCAGCTTGCGTTAGATACCAGGTTCCCGCTCCAGCTGTGACTCAACTCGTGCGCAATGACGTCTACGTTTTGGCGATCTCCGCTGATGATGGTGGGTGTGGCAAAGGTGTAGATGGGGTTTTCCATGCCTGCGATGCCTTGTTATTCCAGATGCATTTCATACACATACGTCACACTACACAAGAACACACACATACACCCTCTCTCTCTCCGCCCAACAAATGGCAATGCAGGATTGAGTGGACGAAAAGAGAACTGACCTCCATAAGGGAAACTGGGGGGAAGAACCAGCACATTGTACTCGCCCCATTTATAAGGAAAGATGAGCTTCTCAGCAACATCCATGAATTTGTCTATGTCCCGCTCCAACTCCCACTTGCAGTCGTCCAGCTCGTTCGGACCGGTCACGACCACAGACCGGGAGCCAATCTTGGCAGCGACAATGTCTCCCGAAGCCACAGCAAACAAATAAGACGGAATGGGGACCTTTTGCTCAAACGCATACGTCTTCTCGACGCCTACCAAAGGGGTGTGGTCACCGACAGGAACGCCACTGGCAACAACGGGCAGGGACGAAGTCAGCCTGAAGGAAAACGTGGACTTGACGTCTGGGGTATCCTGGCAGGGAAATATGGCACGCGCGTTGATGGCCTGGCATTGCGAGAACATGTACGGATGCTTTTTGTTGGAGGTTTGTGCTGGAGTCAACCATTGCAGAGCAGTACACTTGGCCGTCGTTTCCAGCTGGATGGCGACGTCGATGATGTCGCCCTTGGCTGCACCTGTGGGGACGGATACGTGGAGAGGAGCGCCAAAGGGGTCGGTATGAGGCTTCAGCTTCCACTTGGAATCGGCAGAGTTGACATGGACGGCCTTGACGTCGACGAAGCGGGTGTCGAGGACGACCTCTTCGCTCTCCCGGTCCGTTTGGCTTTCTAGCTGCAAGGTGGCCGTGCCTTTGAGATACTTTTGCTCAAAATCCAACTTGAAGTCCACTGTAGTATGCTTGGTGCGCCATGCTGAGTAGTTGGACAAGGTCGTGGGATCACGATTTGCCATGGTGTCGAAGTTGAAGGAAACGGAGTTTGCCAGGCCGCGACGAAGACCGGGGCTGGCTAGAGTTGAAAGTTCGGATAGAGATCCGACGCTAGCTCTCTTGAAAGTTGAGAGCCACGTCATGAATCCTACAAATATTACTCCTCGGTGCTCTTGTTGTCTTTTCGTTGGTTGATATGCGAGCTCTCAGATTGCCTCTCGAACCGAGGGTTATCGCTACCCGGACCAGGTTGTTTTGCCCCGCAGCAATATGACCAAAGAAAACCACAACCAAGAATTTTCATATTTGGACCCACTTTTGGCCGGCCATCACAGTGCGAACTGCCTCGGCGCACCTTAGGGGTCAGGGGCCTAGTTAGGGTTAGTTAGGGGGTTAGATGTTAGCTAATGGTATTTGCAATGGATGGTTCCGCACTGTGATGACAGGATAACCGGCACTAAGAGTTTGGTTATGGGATGTGTTCGTGGTTGCGGGGCCAGAAAACCTGGTCCATTCTGCGTTGTCACCTCCGGAACCCAAGTTCAGTGCTCCATCCGATCCGATCCCCATTTCAGCCCATCACGTGCTGCTGTGATCCTTGGGCTTTGATGTCGCAGACTCTGAGGAGTTTCAATACAAGAAGCCCTCCGGAGTCCGAACGGCGAAGATCATCGAGTATGAAAGAAGTTGAGAGCAACAACCTGCGGTGCAAACAATTCGAGAGGAACAGTGGGTTTGACGGACACCGACTTACCAAGTTTCCAGTTGGAATTGTTTCTGAGATGCAAGGATTCCTTGTGCGAGGAATCGGATATTCCTACCGACCCGACCAAAAGGTCAGAACACTAGGCTGATGAGAACCAGCTTAGTGTGGGATATGTAGGTAGGTACAGTGCAACGGTCAGAGCTCGCTGAGCCGTCACACCTTGAACCTTCTCCAGGAACATGAGTCGCTCACAGGTGGTCCTCGTCGTAAACGAAGGCTGTATATATGTATTTTGCGTCTGGGAATCGCCGCTGGCCTAGCCACGTTTGTGCGAGAAGGTGTATACTCCATAGTAAATATGTATACGTATGCGTGTAGAGTTGAGATTTGCCGAGATTATTTCACCAGAGATTGTTAATCAAGCGAGAGAAAAAAAGCAAATAAAAAGGAAGACCTTTACCCAGCTCCTGTTTGCGTTTGTTTGTGTGTCTTTACTTGTGCATGACTTCATCTTACCCAGGATCCTAGAATTTAGAAATCCCTTCTTCAGATAATATCCCGCCATCATGTAATTCTACCTCGTCCTTTCCGCCCTTGCTGGCCTCGCCCTCGCTCATCTCAACCATAATGCCAACACAATGAGAACGGTACGGAACGCTGTCAGTACTCGGTTGACAACAAAATGAGAGACGTACAGGACGCTGTCACTACCCGAGCGGTGTACGACAACAACGAAGTGAGGGACAAACTGGGCGTTATCACCAGCCAAGTGCAATATTAGTCTCCCCCTAAAAAATAGATCGAGGCGAGGGCAGCGCCATGGCAGTGCATGCTGCACATCGGGTCTAGACAATGGGATCAAGGCAAGTGATCAAGGGCGCGAAAGAAGAAAAAAACAAGGAAGTGCTTTCTTGACCCTGGCTGACAAGATATGTAGCTCTGCTACGGAACAGTAGGTTGCTCGCTATGGCTATCCCCGTAGATCTTGGCCAACGATACCGTAGCAACCTTGCTGTCTTCGACACAAGATCTGTAGAGGGGCAAAAGAGTCTGCAGTTTAGAACTGTGAAGAATCCAGTATTGGACAGCTTTCTGCGAGAGATTTGGCAATAAGAAACTTTGCTTTGCTCATTAGCTTAGGAGAATGATCGGGCCATCGGCCTAGAACCCGCCTCAATTATCGCCATAACGTGGAGTGTGTGAAGTCATATGCCTATAGGATCAAATTTCACGTGTAAGATTCACGTCTACTGACCATGTCCGATGTTCACAACTCGCCTTCCGAGTCCTATCTAGCAGCTCAACATGAGCTAGGCTGCTAGGTACCTTGTGATTGTCCATACCTCCATTCCGCGAGAACGCATGGGGCCGTGAAACTCTACCTCTGCGATCCTTTGTCACACATGAAATCCCGGTACATTGTGCTCGGACCCCATGCTCGTCTCTACATCGCCAGGCCGGCAGCATCACCGAGTTCAAGCGGCTCGTGTAGTGCCCCTCAGTTTCCGCCTCACACACCAGTTCCAGCGAAGACCAGCAGCCAGCAGGTCCAGCGACATGGAAAACTTCTGCAGGCTGCAGCAACCCGACTGTATGGCCGTCGCGGGATCTGCCACGAGTCTATGCATGAGCAGCACGCGCTGCCAGATTACGAGGCATAGATCAGTGGACGCCGTGGACGGTCACCGATATGACAGCTTGGTCGCCGGACCGAGAAACTCGGAGAGCAAAGCTAGCACTCCGGACAGGACAAGCCGGTCCTCGTACTCGTGCAAGCGGTTGAGGGCGGCACTGAAATGAAGAGCACCGAATAAAGCAGTGAGCCTTCGGAAAGTGGCAACTCGGATCGACCGCGACCGTCGACGGCTTTGCTCCAACTTGCCTCCAAACTTGTCGGTCCTGGAAGCAGCTCAAGTTTTCAAGTTCTCTTTGAGATACCACTCGTTGGACGGGCAGTCGTTTACAAGTCCACCGATACTGTTACTGCACGGAAATCAGTAATTCAATCTCTCGTCGTCCTAAACTGCGCAATGGAAATGCCCACCCACCAGGTCAACAGAAAAACGAGTATCTAAAGGGAGAAAATAGGGGCAGATCTGTTCCATCACTTAAACCTTTTCTCAAGATGTATCATATCCAGTGGTCGAGAAGAAAAAAAACATATTTTCAGGCATGTAGGGGTTCCGTCATCGCCACAAGGAAGTAAAGCAGCGTGTCAATCGTCATCTCGTCGTTCTCCACGTGTAGGTCCTGTCCATAGTAGCCAGGAAAGCCCAGTGCTATTGGTTTCTTGTCATGAACCTCAAAAAACCGCGCATAGTGCCCGACAATGATAATGGCGTATTTGGTATGTAGTGGATAGGTGGCGATGTAATCGACGAGTTGACCCGCTACATCGTACCATCGGGGAATATCGTGTTCTTCCGTGACGCGCTTGTCCTCAATGAGGCAAATCTCCTTCGGCTGGCCTTCCTCGACGTAGTGAATGTGACGGATCGCCAAGGCATGATCACGCCCCTGGGTTATCTCCCGCCAATGCGGAAACGCACGCTCGATAATATAGCCGCTCTGGAGTCTAAAGTATCGGGGTAGAATGCAGGCCCAAAGATCATCAACGGGGTGCTCCATGTCGAGGGACTGCATGGAAACTTGTTCCAAGTAGTTCTGGACGAATGAGGATTGCATATACTATGATATCCGTATGAGTTAGTGCGTTGATCTTCGTAGTCCTTTATTTTCGATGTTTGGCGAGGGCTATTCAACTCCATAGACTTGATCGACGTACTGCACCCTGCACATTCGAAACCGGAGAACCCTCGACCGAAAGATCCGTGGAGCTGTTTTCGTCCGCAGAATGCGACGATGCCTCCGTTGCCGGCATTTTGGCGACTTAATGAGAGAGGTGAGAATAACAGATGGTATCAGCAGTAAATGTAAATAATGTAGCTGCAGTCGATATATGCTGTAGGGTTCATCAAAATTCGAGGTGAGAGAGGAAAAGGCCAATGCAAGCACGGACTGACTAATATAAGGACGATATATCCCGAGAATGCAACAAATTCTGCAGCTAGAAAATATTTTACGCAGTGTTTGCTTGCTGGCATCGCGTGGTGGCTCATGACGAATGCGCCCCGACGTCAACTTTGTCTCGTGCACTAGTCAAATTCTCACCCGGCGCTCAAGATTGGCTTTCTTCCATCGCTCGTAGCATATTGCCATCTTGAGCACAATGACCTTGTTGGCCAGAGCTTAGAGTGGGAAAACAAGCCTTATCAAGTGATCAACACTGGCTGCAGCGGCGGCATGCTAGAGCATCATTGTCGACATTGACGCAAATCCACGATGCACAATGACGCAGCCTCTTGTGAGAGCGGCCACTCTCGCGCAATAGCGGACTTGGTGTTTAGAAAATACCTAGCCGCGGAGCATATTCAACCGTAAAGGCAAGCTTAAACGTGGCGGCGCGGCGTGTGGAAGTATTTTAGACTCTTGAGTCTGCAGTGAATTAATCCGTAGCCCGATGGGACTACGACGCCCCTGATTTGCTCTCATTCTGATGGCGCTTCGAAATGTGGTGTGTACGTATAGGTCACTTCGTATGTTTCCTTCACATCAGTCAAGCTGTTTTGATGATTTGCGACGATGGTGTATAGAAGAGACTGACATTTGTACCGAAAGCGAAGCTTTACATTCATGCCAGGTTCATGGCGGTGCTCCGGGGCAAGCACGAACAAACTCCCAAGTTTTGGCTGGTTTAGGTGGGTTACAGGTGTGTACGTACCTCGCTTAAACCAGTGTGCCCTGGCAGAAGGACACGTTTGTATTTACTATTGCCACACCATAGTGCAACTGTACCTAGGTACCTAATGCACATACATAGTTACATACCTATCAAACATCCCAATCGGGTTAGGTACACATATTGTCACGTCTTTTACAGAGTAGTTATATAACTTCTTTTTCCGAGAACTTGACCGATGGAATTACAAATGTCAAGGCGGCGGTGAGAGAAGCCGTCTCCGAAGCATTTCACGCTTCCCCCCCAACGTGGGCGTCGATCGTGGCCCGTAGTGCCCCGGTCAGCAACGCCCAAACACCTCGCTCCTCCCCCCCCTCAATGGCGGTCCCTGCTCGCGCCCACCGCGAGGTCATCGTCAAGGGATCTTCCATCAGCAACGCGGTCATCGGACGCAAGCCTGTGGAAATCGTGAACGCCGTCAACGGAGCGATCAAGGCACCGGCCGCCGTAGCCGCACGCCGCCTTCCAAGCGGCGACACCGTGGTCACCTTTCGAGAGCCGGCACGGCCCCATATCGAAGCAGACGCGTGGGTGAAGACGGCCTTCGGCCCGGAAGCGGCCCTAAGCCGTCGTCTGTTCACCATCATCGTCAAGTCTTTCCCCGTTCGGCTATCCGACAAGCAGGACACGACCGAAATGGTCAAGCAACTGATCGCCTCTAACGGCCCCGGGATCGCCAAGGTTACGACCAGAAAACCGAGGGGCTCCTCCACGTTCTCCCCCCTCATCGTCGCGGTCGACGGTGTCGAAACAGCGAACAGGCTATGCGATAATGGCATAGTCTACGAATCGGAGATCTTCGACGCGATGCCGTACAACGCCGCCGTCAACCCGAGGCAGTGCTACCGCTGCTTTAAGTTTGGGCACATCGCCGCCCACTGTCAAACCCCAG
>SRPQ01000394.1:0-21697 GCA_018360075.1 Claviceps cyperi
TCCTGGCACAGAGACGGGAAGCGGGTCAGTGCCTGCGTTGCGGGAAGGCGGGACATCGGATTGCAAATTGCAATATGTCCGCGCCTGTCAGGCCGGGCAAGACGACCGGCGTTCGTATTTGCGATGTCTCTGAGGAGACGGAGGAAGACACTGACAGCGACGATTCGGAAAAAGACCTCCCCTCGGCTTAAGACTCGGCGGAGGGGACAATGGATGCTCGCAAGACGTGTCGCAATTCAACATAGGTAGTGATGTAGAATCATACAGAGATATCGAATCAAAAATGGAGGCTTCACCGTTCCTCCTTCCTATCCTTTGTAACGATACTATGTTCATCACTGCCCAGGTTGACAATGGTTGCGGCAGTGGACAGGTGGTGGATCGGTCCTCGCAAGACCTCCGCTACACACAAAGACGAGGATCGACGATAGAGACTCCTCAAAAGACAGCAGTCCTCCCTGGGGCCTGGACTACTACTACTATGTACAAGAGTTGACAGCTAAAACTGAAGAGCATAACTCCATCCAGTCTTCCATACTAATCTCTAGATAGAACTGAGCAAGAGAGTGAATGTCTCATGCAGTGCTGGCCGAGGGAAGATCGTTTATCGGCAGCATACCTTTCCGGGCACACGACGTTCTTCGTGCGGCTCCCCGCTGTCTTCTGGCCAGATCGAGCGGCGAGCCCTGCCACATCTGGAGTATGCGAGAGAGCTCAAACAGAGCTGTCAGTAAGAAGTGGGGGCGATAGATAGCTAACATGTTACATACCCCTTACATGCGAGGGTAAAGAGGGCTATACACTCGATGAGCCAGCCTCCAAAAGAACAAGTGATGCCTGATGTGAGGCTGCTGCCTCCAAGTTCCAACAAGGCTAGAGCCTCGAGTCCTCGACTCTCGAGAATCGAGAATCGAGATGTACCATCATGCTCGGGTATTTTCTCGACGCACTTGGAGTATGTGGCAATAAAACTTTACAAGATGCCGTCATCTTTCCACGCGCCAACTTTCCATGTCTTCCTTTGTCTGGACTCTGACGTGAGTGTCCCCATGTACTTAAGAACATTGAATACATACGTATGCGTATGTACATGCCTATCAAAGCGTATCCGTATTCGGGATTGTGACGATCAGATACTATGTTGCCAAGAAATAGTGCCTGCTACGTATTCGTGATTGATATTGAGGAATAAGCCATTGCTCGTGCTGGCAGCCGCATCACGTGACGGCCGCACCATCCGATTATGTAAATAGTATTCCCACTTTCCCACAAGTTGGGAAACTTAGCTCTTCAGTCAAATATACACCCACCATGTGCCCCCAAATTGCTTAAGAATTAAGCACTATCCCTTGATTCATGAGTACACACATACATGGATGGTGATACTAGGAATAAAACACCCCTCACTCAACTCAGTCTGGGATAAACATCCAGATGATACAAGCACCGTGAGCATGAGACATGAGACATGGTCTTGCTGTCAAGTCAAAGTCACCATTGAGGACGTCATAACGCAACACACGAAACCCAGCCACGACCACAAAGAGCACAACTGCACAAGTCACAAGTCTCATGTCTCATGTGCATGTTCCATGTCCTGTCACAAACGTCTCTATGTAGCATTGAGTTATATATAAATGCTCATCATTACAGCAATCAGAATACCCATCCACCAATGTAACGTTAGTCGAACCTACAAATGTCGTAACATGAACCTGCCCAATATCCTTGCCAAAACAAAACTCCAACAAACATAACGTTCCTTCGTTCATAGATTCCACCCACTTGTAAATGAGAAAAAATAGATAAATGTCAAAATATATAACACGCCTCGGTTTCAAATTCGCATTTGGTATCTCCCCCGTGCATCATCCGTATCATTTCCCATGCTTCGTTGTCTCGTAACAGACTCGTCGGCAGATTGTGCATGTGTATAGGCCTAGCAAACAGTACAAGTCATTTACGTCTAGAGCCTAGACACAGCATTTGCTCGGTTTGGTAACGGCTTCACGCCTGTGCGACTATGCTTCGGCTTACAGCACCGGCTCCCCATCGTAATTTCCGGAGCCCGCTGGAGGTGCGAATCACTTCGCGACTTGTGTGGGATGTTTCGTTGGCGGCACTGATACTTGCGGCAAAGACATCTGTAGCTTCTTGGCGCCCAACCTCGCGTCCGATGACGTAACCGGCTCCGAAGCCGACGACGGAAACGAGAACGACTACACCAGCGCTTACGACCCAAGTAAGGAGTGTGGGGGATATCATGTAGTCTTCTGACGTGGCAGCAACGACCTTCTTCTTCTTGGTTGGTCTGGGGCTGCTGCCTACTGACATGGATCTCCTTGGCTTGTCGGCCCGGGTGCTTGTTCTCGTCGGTGACCTAGCTGGCGAAGTGCAGGGCCTTTTTTGTCTCGCTATTCTGACTGGTTCCTCCTGCATCAACTCTGACTCGGGTATGAATAGCAGCTCCATGGGCTGTTCGCTGGGCCCGACGCCATTGCGGCCTGCTCGACACGCCTCAGTTTCATCCTTAGCTTTTGGCAAGCCTCGTGCGGCGGCCGCGCACGACAAAAGAGTTGTCAGA
This sequence comes from Claviceps cyperi, assembly GCA_018360075.1. Taxonomy (NCBI): domain Eukaryota; kingdom Fungi; phylum Ascomycota; class Sordariomycetes; order Hypocreales; family Clavicipitaceae; genus Claviceps; species Claviceps cyperi. The sequence continues at coordinate 2,585 of SRPQ01000394.1, forward strand.
GATGCCCGTAATGCCGCGTCGTTATCTTCACGAACCGAAGAGGTCATGAACGAAGGTCCACGTCTATAAAACCGAGCCTGTGATGTTTGAGGAAACGCAGGCCTGGTGAGCCCGCTGTGTGGATGAGACGCCATGCTCGAGGTCGTTGGATGGCTTCTTTGTGATGCATTTGCCGATGGATGGGAGAAGGCATTGGGCTGTGGTCTGAAAAGAGGCCGATGAGAAGTTGTGTGGCCCAGTGCAGTGACATCGTCACCGTCCGACTCCGACTCGGTCTCAGAGACAGGCTCCACGACCTCGGGCGACGTATTGCCGCGTTCCGGCGAGCTCGCCAGGAATTTATCGTCGTCATGCTCATCGCTTTCGCTTTCGTCATACTCGTCCTGGCTGCTCGCGCCCGCAGCAGGAACGGCCGTCTGTTGAGAGAGTAGAGACCGAGCGAAGGAGCCCTGCAGGCGACGGCGGCCATGTTGTGAGCCTCGAACCCTGAGGCCAGTCGTGACAATCTCGTCCCCAATGCTGGAAAGCGATGACGAAGAGGGCTGCGATGCAACCTCGACCCAGGATTCTGCGAGGCAAGCTGAGAGTTAGAAAATAGCCAGGCGTGACTTTGCCGATACGGCTGTATGCAGCAGCCAGGGACTGTTCAGTGTGCGCATACCTTCAAACCGTCGTGGGTTTGTTACGCTGGGGTTGGATCTAGAGGAACTAGGTTGCGGCCGACTAGCAGCGGCGTGGCTAGACTGACGTGTTCTCTTCGCCATCATAATGATGATGAACAGAGGTTTACGAATATGGTTTTATTGAAGATTTCCTTTGGTGTCTTCCTGGTGTGTCCAGTGTCAAGACGATAAAGCAGTCAGTCTTCACGACGAAGGTAGAAAGAGATGTGGTTCGATGGTGGTGCGATTTGCCGTGACGGGTTGCTCCCCCTCCCCCCTCCAACGTTTCGGTGAGCCCCGCCTTATCGCAAGATGCCACTAACAACGATGATCCTGCGTACCTGGTAGTGTCGGTCACGTCGAGCAAGTGCCAGAGACAAGGACGCATGAGCAACGCCACCAGGGACAAAGGACCCAACGCAGTTGAAGGATGAGTTCGCGAGGGGAGAGGCTGTAGAACAGACATCATCTACGTATGGTAAAGCAGGTAGGTCACCTCATATTGAACAAGGTTGCATGATCGCCCGCGCCTTCTCTTCCAAGTTGCATGCTCTTTGCGGGGGAAGGAGGGTACCGTGTGAAGACGTAGCCGGTTACATCATCTACACTGTTTTCTCACGCTTCTTCACGCACCCCCCCGTCTGCAGCTTTAGTCGGCTTTAGTCGCACATGCACGTGCATCTTTAAAAGTTGGTGGGTGCGGATAAACTACCTGCATAGGTACCTATCCGTACGGGTAGTGGCCGGTAGTTACTGTACATACGTATACATACCTATGTAAGCACTTAGCACATACCTACATGAGCCTAGGTACTCCGTACATACATGGCTTGCTGCTGCTGCCTTTGTGCGTGTGATGTCTTTCAACGACGCATTCAGCTGCTGCGCCAAATCACGAGGTAGCCTTTTTTATTTGAAACAGATCATGGGTCGCTGCCATGGACCGGACGTGGGAGTGCGATTGCCTCTTATTCGCATAGAGTATGTGTATATAGGTACCTAGGTATGTCCATCGCCAGCGAGCTTTTGTCTCTACGAACCGGTCCTCGATATTGGAATCCGAATACGAGGCCAACTTCGCGCCCTTGCCGTCATTCGATTGGACGCCTTTCATACGCCCCCACCTCCGCATCTCACCAATCGGCGCAGTGCCAAGTGGACAGAACTGCGCAATGCGCATAGGTACATAGGTATGTAGATAATGCAACATGCGATTTATTAGATTGCCCCTGAGCTAGCCCAAGACTGGGGAGAACAAGAGGAAGAAAACTCCTAATGAATGCTAATACGCGTCACCTAGTTCATGTCAAATCTTTTTTTTCGACGACTTCGTGTTTCATTGAGTCGGCCTACATTCTCTTCGCAGGTTCGCATCAAAGATTGACCAAGGCTTAGAGGCGGCTTCATTCTCCTCTGTCCTCCCGCATCCCATCGCCTCCACGAGAACAACTCGACGAACGGATCATCACAAGTGATTTGTACCGAGAAGAACCTCCCGGGAGATCTTGCAACGATGGGTGTCCTCCAGCATGTCGCGGGCCATCCGCTCATGCAACAGTACCAAACCCTTGGCCTGGGATCGCAGATCGCCATTGCCTTGGTCGCCTTCATCGCGGGGTCTGTTGTCCTCAATGTCGCCAGCCAGATCCTGTTCAAGAATCCCAACGAGCCGCCCATGGTTTTCCACTGGTTCCCCTTCATCGGCAGTACCGTCACCTATGGGATGGATCCGCCCACCTTCTTTCAGGAAAACCGCGCCAAGGTATGAAGAACGGCTTGTTCAGCGTGTTTGAAGATTTTGCTAACGCACTGTCGCCCTGTCACTGCAGTTTGGCGATGTTTTCACCTTTATCCTCCTTGGTAAAAAGACCACTGTCGCCGTAGGCCCCGCGGGCAACGAGTTTATCCTGAACGGCAAGCTCAAGGATGTCAATGCCGAAGAAATCTATACTGTCTTGACTACCCCCGTCTTCGGTCGCGACGTTGTCTACGACTGCCCCAACGCCAAGCTCATGGAACAGAAGAAGGTAATAAACACAACATGCTGTGAGCGCAATTATTAGCGCGTACGCGCAAGTCACATCACGATGTCTAACACTTTCTCTTCCGCGTATAGTTCATGAAGATTGCTCTGACGACCGAGGCCTTTCGATCCTACGTACCCATCATCGCTGGTGAGGTTCAATCCTACTTCAAGAGAAGCCCTGACTTCAAGAGCAAATCTGGCATCGTCGACATCCCCAAGAAAATGGCCGAGATCACCATCTTTACCGCCTCACACGCTCTTCAGGGCAGCGCCATCCGCAACAAGTTCGACGAGTCGCTGGCTGCCTTATACCACGATCTGGACATGGGCTTCACTCCCGTAAACTTCATGCTACACTGGGCTCCTCTTCCTTGGAATCGCAAGCGTGATCATGCTCAGCGGACCGTCGCCAAGATTTACATGGACACCATCAAGGAGCGTCGTGCTGCGGGCGACGCGGATAAGGAACTGGACATTATGAAGCATTTGATGAATTCTTCTTACAAGAACGGGACTCCCGTACCGGACCACGAGGTTGCCCACATGATGATTGCTCTTCTCATGGCTGGTCAACACTCATCTTCCTCCACCATCTCCTGGATCATCCTCCGTCTTGCGCAGAATCCTCATATTGTCGAGGAGCTGTATCAGGAACAGGTCAAAGCCCTCGGCGCTGATCTCCCACCCCTGACCTTCGAGGACCTCGCCAAGCTACCTCTGAACCAGGCCATCGTCAAGGAGACACTCCGCCTCCACGCGCCCATCCACTCCATCTTGCGGGCCGTCAAGCAGCCAATGCCCGTCCCCGGCACCAAATACGTCATTCCCACGAGCCACACGCTTCTCGCCGCTCCCGGCGTCAGCGCCAGCGATCCTGCCTACTTCCCCAATCCCGAAGTTTGGGACCCTCATCGCTGGGATCTCGACTCGGCGAATGCGCCCACCATTTCCCGCAATGCTGCTGAAGAGGAAGAAAAGGTCGACTACGGATATGGTCTCGTCAGCAAGGGGGCTGCTTCTCCTTACCTGCCCTTTGGTGCCGGACGCCACCGATGCATCGGCGAGCAGTTTGCCAACGTGCAGCTGCAAACCATTGCGGCCGAGATGATCCGTCTATTCAAGCTGAGCAACGTCGATGGCGGCAATACTCTAATTGGTACCGACTACGCCTCTCTATTTTCACGGCCGCTGGAGCCTGCCAAAATACGCTGGGAACGACGTGATTAGAAGAGGAAGAGAGATGACACCGAAAGTCGAGATTCGGCAAGATGGATACCAACTTCGAATTGGAACTTCGTTCATAGCACGAGATAGACAGGCGATCTAGCAGCTGCAGCTTTATGCGCATCTTGGTGACTTTTGTAGGATTATAGGGCTGCTTGCTGGAGTTTGATGATTGTCTAGCAGGGTGGTATGGGATGCCAGGAAGGTGTTCCAAACGATTGCATGAAACCTATTGTAGTAATATCTAATAGAACCCTAGAGAATGAGATACAAGGCAGTTCACGTAAAACGACAGTGCTGATTATCTTATTTTATATTTCAGGGCATTTCCCTCCTTTTTCTTTGAATATAATCTTCTAGCCAAGAGTTGATGATGTCAGCCTAGTGCCGGTACTAAGTGAGGTGGCGCCGACAAGCACAAGGTGAGGCAAGGGCGAAGAATATGTTGATACTACGAGACCTTCATTCCATATATGGAAATGCACGACGACTTCCTCGCATCGAAAGAGAGGATGGGCGGTAGTTCGCGGCATTCCTTCCCATTTCGTCATTGTCAACGGCAACGTCGTCAATCCACTTGAGTCTCGGCTTCTCCCTGCGCAGCACAGCACACCATCTCATCTCTTCTCCCACTCTCAGCACAAGGTCTTCGTTCGTTTCATCCACGCGGCCAGTTTCCTCCATGCATTTACCCTTGCATTTGTACGTTCATGAATCATTCTTTTATTCGTCCATCCATTCGCATTCGCAGCTCATACGTCACGTCCTTCATTCTCCCTCAGGCTTCCAAGCACGCCCCGTCTTACCGCCACCATGATCACCAAGGTAGAGCTCTGTGGTGAGGCCGAAAGCGCCACTCCCCCGGGCGCCGGACGGTTCGTTCGTCTTTGGGGCCTGGATACGTCCGATCTTCCGCCTTCAGCCACGCCTCACAAGGAATTGGCCCCCTTCCTTACGGCCGCCCTCCATGAGGCCCTCGCGTTCATTGACGATGTCCCCACGGATGACACCTCTACCGACTCGGCATGGCGCCCGGATGGAATTAAGAAGTTTTCTAATTCAGTCGCATTGGTCAATCTGTATAAGCGTGTGGTGCCGGTCAAGCATCTCAAGCTGGCCATGAAGGGTCACGACAGCGCCAATTGCGTAAAGCCCCGCCGGTTTCGCGCGGAGACGTGGAATCTACGACGCAGCGTCCATGAGGATGCTGAGATTCCGGGCACCGCCAGCTGGAAAGAGTGGTATCGGTGCTTCAAAGAAGATCACGCCCTGGCGGAGAAGGAGTTCACACCCTCAGTCCTAAGTTATCGTCGAATGAAGAGTTGGAAGTGCAAAGATCTCAAGATTGTTCAAGGAGATCACACCTGGACCAACATGACGTTGCGATGGGAAGAATCCGTTCACCAACTCCCCTTTCCACTACAAAAGCGTGTTTTCCCCGTCTTGCAGATCACCGCCTCGGACGAAAACCATGTAGACGCTGCTGAATTCGTAGTGATTCAAATTGCTGTCCGGGATATCGATGCACCAGGCCGAAACAGGGCAGTTCTGGGTGCTTACACGAGCGTGGAGAGGCTGCGTAGGACTGCAAATGGAGTTGAATGGATCATGGGCACTGTGTCTGACGCGGGAGGCATATTGCCACTCGCGTTGCAGAAACTGGCCATTCCTGGACAAATCGCCAAGGATGTCGACATGTTCTTGACCTGGATTGCCGAAGAGAGGAAAAAGCCTGTCGTGGGGACAGAGTTGAGCAGTGAGCACGCCCAGCGGTGGCAAGGCTACTATGAAACCAGCACCCAGCAAAATACAGCACAGGCTCGTGAGTCAGCCCAGGAGCAGATTCAGGGGCAGACGCAGGACACTACTCAGAACACTTTTCAGGAGCAGGCTCAGACACAAACACAAGAGCAGGGGAAGAAGCCTGTCAAAGGGACTGAGCTGAGTAGTGAGCGCGCCCAGCAGGGGCAAGGCCAGCTCGAATCCAGCTCGCAGCAAGATACAGTACAGGCTCGGAAGCCAGCTCAGGAGCAGATTCAGGAGCAGACTCAAAGCACTATTCCAGACACTATTCAAGAGCAGGTACCGGGGCCTTCCGCTCAGCCCAGTGACCAGCGCGGTAGCCTGCCCAGTGATGAAGCAGGCCGACAGCAAGATCGGCAAGAGTAGGAACAAGTCAGACGTCGGAATTTGGAGCAGTGCAGAGAACTCTTGAAAGAGATGATACATGAGAATGTCCGTAGTGCCAGGGCCGTGGATGAAATATTCGACGTGTGTCAGCGTCGAAACCAGCGAATATTTGAAAAAGCGTTGGACCTGTTGCATAAGATGCGACAGTAGAGACTGTAGAGTGGCGGGACTTGTTTTCTATTCTTCTTCTTTGTACTTATACGTCATGGGATTCATTCTCTTTGAAAGAGATTTACAAGGCCCGTCATAGTCACAAGCGTAGAATGAATGTACTTTGGTGTCTCTGTCGGTCTTTCTCATGAAACTGGAGACGAGTGCTTCGGGAAGGACGGGTCCCACGCACCTGCCCAAAACCACAAGCGAAAGCTGAAGTAAACCAACAATAATTAGAGAAGGAAAGAAGAAATTTCACTTCAAAGAGGACGCCTTGATTCTCTTTTTAGCGCTCCATTCATTTTCGTCATTGGCCGTCTGCGATCCATGACGGTTCACGATCCACGCTGGGTGCAATCTTGAGCTTCGAGCACGAGCATGGCCACAAAACGTTTGCTCTCGGCTCCCCCTGCACCGTCTTGTCCGGCTTCGACTTCGCCCTCGTCCGATAGTACCCTCGTCGGAGCCTCACCACCTGTCCCTCGGTCCAGAACCTCGCCCATCAATCCCGAGCTATTTGACAGGGCCGAGAAACTGGCTCGCATGACCAATGAGCTCCGACTTCACAAGCTCGTTAGCCAGATCAACAACTTGATAACCGACGTCACGCAGCTGAAAGTCAAGACCAAGGACAATGAAGCCTTTTGCCGCCAACATGGTGGTCGTTTAGACAAGGTCTGTCTCGCCACCGAGGCGGCTCGCGTGCTGGCCGAGTCGTGCATGCAGCTGCGGGATGGGGACAAGCTGGAGGTGAAAGATTACGTGCGGGACGTGGTGCAGGTCAAGGTCGACATGTGCAATATGAAGAGCGTAGTGGAGGAGTTGGTGGAGAAGATGGGCATGTTGCCGACGCTGGCCGAGGCGAATGCCGTGCTGGCGGCTGTGAGGACGCAGAGAGAGGCTTGTGAGTCGGCGAGCGCGTCCATAAAAGGTGAGTCTGAACAGAAAGGAGACAAGCCAGAAAGAGAGACAAGGAGGAAGACGTCGAGATTGAGTGAGAAGCTTTGAGGGACTAATAAGCAAAAGCAGGCTGCGCAAGGACCAACAGTGTACGGAGCCGCATCGAGGAGACAATTCGGTCCACGCGCAGGTGGCACATGGATCACAAGACCACAAAGTTGAGCGACGCCGACTTTATAGCCAAATACCTCAAGAAGCAGTCGCGACGGGACCCGGGCATGACGGTGTATCTGCAGAAGGCTATTTGGAAGAGAGTCGAGGCGAAGGCGCGGGACAACCCAGACGTGCCCCCGCGACGACCGCAGTCGCTCGCCGAGTTTTGCAAGCACGTCACCTGGGACGATGTGAAGAGGGCGGTGGAAGATGTACTAGTACGGAGGGTATATGGGGAGGGGGCAGAGTCTTTGTCGCAGATGCAGATGGGACAGTAAGCTGGTGTGCGTCATATGTTGAGACGAATTTTTGGTGCCTTTTATTACGCCAGTTCTGGTCAATTCAGTCAGGCGTCGATTATATATGGAATTCGCGTATGACGGGAAGTTTGGGCGAAAAGTAACAGGACAAGGTATAAATAAAATCTGGTACGGAAGTGAATACCGAGTCAGGGAAAGCATAGTGAGGAGACTTGTGACAGTTTGTGTGCTTTGTCAGTTGGGCTCGTTGAGTCAAATTGTTGCTTCTCAATGGTTTCTTATCGCGCATGCCGCTCGGCGAGCGAGCTTCCGTGGTGCAAGCTTGAGCCTTGTTCCCACTTGAAAGCCAGTCTCACTGATCGGCTTCATGAAGATACATAGTTCGGACCAAGGGGGAATTCGCCCCGTTCTCATGTATGTCTTCAAAGGCTTGCTCAGGTGAGTAATAAGTTGAAGTTGGCGCTATCAGACTCGTAGTAATCGTATCTAATCAATCAAGGCCTAGGAAGACACCTCGCTACAAGCAAACCCTAATAAGACACTCAAGGTCGAAGCTGGCAAGATATTCTTTCTCATGTCATTCGACCAGGTATGATTCACTTTGGCCGTAAAACTGAACAACCAGTCGGCCATACAGCTTATGGCAGACGATCTCGAGGCATGATACATGAAGTATACATGAGAGTTGGCTGGATAGAATAAATCAGAGTTGGCTGGCTGCGCGTTGGAGACGACGTAGATAACACAAAGAAGAGTTGATTGGTGACGATATCACAACAAGGCACGGCGGCCCGTTCCCCCTCGCGCGGGGGCGCCTCCTGGTCCTGCAACGCGCATCCACAATTGGAAAGCATAGAAAGCCCCACTCTGCCATTTTGCTACCCACTTGTACCGAGTACTTTATCAAAGTACAAGTGGCTAGCAAGATGTCCAGAACGGATAAATGGGGCTCGTGGTGCCCTTTGACCTATCATGGGCGATGTCAAGGGTCCCCTAGTTAGCGGCCGTGGTCGTTTGCATCTGGCCTCTGTGACGGATGAAAAGAAGCCTGTCGATGTGTTATGTGTTGACATGGAAATGATTGTGTCTGAGCCATGTACTGGAGAGTTCCTTGGTCTTGAGGAGTCAATAGACCAGAGCTGTCATGTCGACCGGTGACCAAGTATTGAGATACAAAAACCACAGCCCAGACCTTTGGTTACATATTCCTATGCATCAAAATTGAATTGCTCTTTCCTCTCTTGATTACACCGCGGTACCTGATGCTGCCAACAAAGAACAATACAAAGTTACAAAGTAATCCAAGACAGCGAAGGCCAGGACTAGACGCAAAGGCCGCGCATGCCAGCCCTCCTCTGGCCTGTTCGTATTTTGACGTGAAACCGATTCTTGTTTGTATAACAACGATAAGATAAGATAAGATAAGATAGGGGTATAAGGTAAAAGTAAAGCAGACTAGGAAGAACAAACACCAACAATGGAGAGAGAGAGAATAGGACCACCTAAACATGGATGGAGAAAAGCTGCTCACGCCCAACTCAACAAACATCCACACTCAGCCCATTCCAAGCTGATGCACCACACCATCAGCTATGCCACTGTTCTCATCTCGCCGTATCTTCCCGGATTTTTGACGTGAGCCCTTAGTCCACCTCCATCCCAATCGAGCTCTTCTTCAACTCAATCTCGGACCTCAACTGCCTGATCTGATTCTCCAGCCTCGTCTTCAGAATCTTGTTCTGCGTCTTCCCCAGATCTGCCTCCCGCCGTGCAAGCTGCTTCTCCATATCATGAATAATGTCCTTTATGCCTTCTTCTTCATCGCGTTGGGCGCGTTCATCCTCATCCAGGTCCTCATCATCATCATCATCGTCGTCGTCGTCATCATCATCATCGTCATCATCGTCATCTTCCTCTGACTCGTCGTTCTCGATACTAACTTGCAACACCGGCGTAGAAGTCCCATCTTGGGTCCTAATCGCAGTCACAGTGACCCCCTCCGGTAGATCCCCCATGATTTCATCCGCAAACGCAGCCTCCAGATCAGCTTCCAGGTCATCATTGTCGTCGTCCCCAAAGATAGGTCCATCCGCAGCCGTAGACTCAAGCAGTCCCTCCTGTGATTGCGTTCTACCCTCTTGTCCCTGCTGCTGCTGCCCATCCTCCTGCTGCTCTCCACCAAAGAACCCCATCGAATCATCCATCTCCCCCTCCGCATCCTCATCCCCGGCCCCCATCGGATCATCATCATCATCGACCGGCCGCTCATCCACCCACTCCCACTTAGTCGAACTCGCCTTCGCATCCTCCATAAGCAGCCTCTCCACCTCCGCCTCCTTATCCTCAATCTCCTTCCTGCTAATCGTCTTGGCGAACCTCCGATTCACACAGTCATGCATCGGGGGCGTTAACCCATGGGGCCACCGAAAATGGCTATCAATCATGCCCGGCAGCGGCACCTTCTTCGCCTCCTCCTCGGTCTGCACCTGCTGAAACACAAGCAACATCTGGCATATATCCGCAGACTTCATAAGCGACTTGCGGTCCCATGTCTTCATCGACTCCGTTATCGTGGGCAGATCGACCATGACGGCCGCAAGGGGCTGGCCCTTGATCGTCACGACCGCCCGGCGGGACTCCTCGTCAAAGAATTTCAGGCTGATGTCTGCGCCGCCCTGGGCGCGGGGCAGGCCCATTCGGCCATTGTCCATGCACCAGCGCATGTAGTCGCAGTATTCTCCCGGGAGCATGCGTAGCAGGAATTGCTCTTCGATGGAGGGGTCGATTTCGCGGTCGCTGGCTTCGGAGTCGTAGCCGTCGCCGGGGGGGTGATGGGGCGGGCGGCCTCGTGGCTTGAGGACTACTTGCATGCCGGAGGAGGACTTTTGGCCGGCGCGGATTCGGATCTTGGTTGCTGCGGCTACTGCGGCGGCGGCTGCGGCTGACGAATGTGTTGTTTTTGATGGAGCTGCGCCGGCTTTGAGAGGGAGGGACTCTTCATCGTCATCTTCGTGTGGTCGCTTTCTGCTTTCGACGAGCTTCTGGCTCGGTTTCGTCAGGCGACCGGCTTTCGTCTTGGCGGGGGGCTTCTCGGCCGCGGGGGTCGGTGGTTGAGACGAGGTGATTTTTAGTTTGACCTTCCGGGAGCCTTCGCTGGGGAGGGTGGATGAGGGGGTTGCGTCGCCGGCAAAGGATGAGGAGCGGCTGACGTTGATTTTGAGTTTTGGTTTGAGCGTTTCTGCAGGCGCTGCGTCGGGTGCGGACATGGCGGGGTAATCAGATGTGATGATGTATCCGGAGGTGCGTATGCGATTCGAGTAGTGATGTTGATGGGTGCGTTCGTGGATGGTGAAGCTTGTACTGATGCTGATGCTGATGCTGATGCTGATGAAGCTGGCGCGAAGGGAAGATGGGAATAAAGTCAACTTGCCATTGGATGATGGGAGCCAGGCTGAGGCAAAAGCGGGGCTGGACGGACCAACCCCCAGACTGCTAAGGTTAGGTACCAAGGTACATACGCCAAGGAAGCGGAACGGCGGGTTAGATAACCTGTGCAGCGCTGTGCTTGAGCGCCAAAGAGTAGGTATTGTTATTTATACAACCCTATATTGCTATAACTAGTTATTTTGTCAAGCGTTATTTACAAATTACTCGGGGAACTGTATTGGATTACATACGGAGTACTCCGGCGAGAACGCTCCGTTGACCTGGCCTGGGTACTGCTGCCAGCGATCTGCGCAAGGTAATGGAAGGCGCCAACCTCGTCAGGCATATTGCGCAGCTTTTCGGTGCCGACAATGACGAGACAACGAAGAGTTCACACATCATGGGTTCGACAATGACGAGGGCCACTGTGAATACAGGCAGCGAGGACATCTACACAGGCAAGGCGGATGGGAACGAGGTGGAGGTGGCAGGTAACATACTTGGATCGAGAAAAGTTGGACTGAAATTGATTGAGCTGGTAAACGGAGGCAACAGTCCATTGTCTTTGGCGAGAGGTCTGTCTGTGAAAGACTCTGCGATTGGGAGTAGCAGAGTTTGTGACGACGCGAGCGCAGCGAGGACAGCGTCGCCAAAGGCAAAGCAAGAAGACTCCGTACGGACTCAGGGAAGCCCAAAGGCATACGTAGTCGGGCACGTGACTTGCGTCGCACCCTGGCACAGCTTCGCGTCACTGCATCTTCCAGTCATTTTTTCCTTGTGTATTTCATTTTCGACCTACTGTTTCCTGGGGGTTGTTCCTCGAGTCCTTCTGTCTCATTCTTCCTTCGATTCTCTTCCTCGCGGAAAGGAGGCCGGCCCCTTCTAGAAGGGCCGGTATGACCAAATACGTGCTTTCATGTCACCAGAGCCCGTCACGAAATAACCCCCTTTCGGGCTAACCGCGACTGAAATGACAGAGTTTTCGTGACCCTGGAGCTCGAACTGAAACTTGCCGGTGTTTGCGTCCCAGAACTTGACACATCGATCCTTGGAGCCAGACAAGATCCATTCGGCATCGGGTGTGTAGGCAACGGACAAGACAAAGTTGCGGTGGCCGACAAACATCTTGACATACTTGCCGCCGTTCAGCGCTGCGCTCTGTCCGTCTTGGGGACGACCGAGTTCCCACATCTTGACTGTTTGGTCCAGACTGCCGCTGATTAGGCTCTTGCTGTCGGGCGAGAATACCACGGAATAAACAGAGTCTCCATGGCCGCCAAATCTTCCTCCAAACTCATCGACCAAGACTCCAGAATGAATGTCCCAGACGTGCACGTTGTTGTCCAAGCAACCGGCAGCAACATACTGACTGTCTGGCGAGATGGCGACACAGGGGACGCCAGATTCCATCGTGAGAGTCAGCATGTGGGAGCCTTTCTCAACATCCCATATTCGGACAGTTTTATCTCCGCCGCCAGAGGCAACAAGTTTTCCGTCGCGGGCGAAGTCGACACAGTAAACATCTTCCTCATGACCGGATAATGTGTGGCGGATCGTCTTCGTTGCGATATCCCAAACCTGAGAGAAGAAAGCGGCAGAACGTCCACTCATTAGCTCACCTGCGCTCGTTTTGTGACCCAATTCAAGACATTTTCTTCCAGTATGGCGGTAACTATGGCACTTACTCGAACCAACTTATCTTCAGAACCGGCCACAAGGTAACGCCCGTCGGGACTGAAGCCCAGGCTTCGAACATACAGATCGGCCGACTTATCTTGAGCGTCGTCACACTGGATCTCAAACATGCAGACCTTTCTTCCATTATTCGCATCGAAAATCTGCGCCAATTTGTTGGAGCCGGTAGCGATATATCTTCCGTCCGGGCTGAATCGTACGCAGCAAACGACGCTGTCGTGATCGAGGGTTTGCACTAGTTCCACGTCCAAAACCCGCTTCACATCAGGATTGAAGTAGGCGGACCACCCACTGCGAACCTTCTTGTTGTTCCTGTCCAGGTCCCCCCGCTCTTCAGGAAGAAGGATGGCGTACCAGTCAGTCTTCTTATAGTCCATGTTCTCCTGGCGCAACCGGCGACTGACAGGGCCAATATTTGGGGTTCGCTCGGAACTGATGAATGCCAATTGTGAGAAGACAATAAATGACTGTGGCTTGGCTTTTCAGAATTCTCCGAGGGACATGTGAGTGTCTCTGCTAGGGTCCTTGGGGGAGCCTGGGCTGCATCTTATATACGTAGATCTATGTATGCACCGGTTATCGTTATGTACTCCGTTGCAGGTTACATTCTCCCGATAAACGAACCCCCCGCTCACATATTGTTGGCACCAAGAAAACTCATTATTTCGGGTCAACAGTACACATCCCAGACGTTTTGGAGGTACATATGTACAGCCGCCACCCCCTCTGGACTTAGACCCGCTGTCCCTACAGAACGGATGAATGTTGTCCTTTCTGCAGCTTCAGTCCACTGTCAGTGTCTACGCGCCTATTGATTTTCCTGTTGCTGCACTTGGCCGATGCGAAATCGGAGAAGATCGGAAGGAAGCTGGGAATCTCCGCAGACTGCAGACCTGTGCGAGGACATCTGAAACGTGAGAATCACCGGGCCTGATATCGTGGTTTCATGTACAGAGTTCTCTATGTATAACTATCTTACTTGTGCTCAACTTGACTCACCGCACTGCCGTGTCTATGTACCTCCAGGCTCCCGCCATGCCGGTCAACATCCCGTTCGCATGAAAACCCGCGCAAAGAGACCATTTTTACGCCCGGATATTGGTGTGGGATTGCCTCGATTGCATAATGAGGGGGGTTTTGCCGACATGGCAATCACTTACTTACCTTTGGTTAACCCTCTCGGCATGCGTCATCAGGTAGGTAGGTATGTACCCCAGCTACATACAATAGACAAACACCACAAAACACACCTTGAACAAGCAGTGCATGTAATTTGTCTTTGCCTTTTGAATACATACGATGGTTATATTAGTCAGCCCACGAGGTCATCTGCCCAGCAGATAGCAGCAGTTACCAACCAAGAAAATAGCAAGTATGTGTAGTTATAGCAAAGCAAAGAAAAACAAGATTTTTTTTGTCAGGTCAGGGGTATCTTGCCAAGTCAGAAAAGCGGGCAACCCCCAATACCAGACTACCAGTACCATGCAGCAGCCCCAAACTCCAAAGCTAGCCCGTAAGTACGATACCTACCTATGCCAGGCCGATAAGAAAAAAAGGAAATGGTATCAAAGAATGACGGTTCAAGAGAGATGAACGCACGAAAAGCAAAAAAAAAAAGAAGCAAAAAGCAAAAAGCAAAAAGCAAAAAGTCAGGAAAAGAAATCGCACGACTCAAAGCACACGCTATGATGCTTGCTGCTGCCCCCCCAAATACTCATCCAGTCCCCCCCATCCATACCCCCCATCCACATTCACCCAACTTCCCTCCTGCATCGCCCTCTCCCACCCCATCATGACCGCCAAAAGACGACATCCCATCGCACTCACCCCACAGAACACCTTGTCACTCGCACCCGCCAGGACCGCCAAATCCATCATGTACGCCCTGCCGACTAGGCTCCGCAACCGAAGCGCATCATCCGAAGGCTGCTGTCTGCGCCGCTCTTCCACGGCATTGTTCTTGGCGTCGGCGCCCAAGTTCCAGAACATGGCGGAGAAGAAGCCGCCTTCCCAGCCAAAGGCCTGGTCGGCCGGATGGTGCAGGTAGTTCGGGTCCGTGTTGGCCGCCTCGATGACGGCTTTGGTGGCGAGGCGGATGCGTGCCTGTGCGGGGAGAGCATCCGAGAAGTCGGGCTCCTCGTGGACCATGGGGTCGTCCGAGGCGATGATGCGGATGGACTGGAATTTTTCGGGCGGGATGCTGGTGCCGTTGTAGAGGGCCTCGAGTTCGGTTTGGCCGTAGCCGGCGAAGACTTCG
This sequence comes from Claviceps cyperi, assembly GCA_018360075.1. Taxonomy (NCBI): domain Eukaryota; kingdom Fungi; phylum Ascomycota; class Sordariomycetes; order Hypocreales; family Clavicipitaceae; genus Claviceps; species Claviceps cyperi. The sequence continues at coordinate 17,591 of SRPQ01000394.1, forward strand.
CTTGGGATGTAGGTGTTGCGGTATTGGTACTCAAAGGGGTGTCGGTCGCCGTGGCGGATGTGGAATCCTAGAATGGGTATGTCGATGGGCAGTTTGGTGTATTGGGCCTTGGCCTTGATCTCGCGGATGCGCTTCTTGACGTAGACGTGGTCGTCTTGGTTCAAGTGGAACAGCGACTTGTAGCCGGCATGGGCTAGGCTGAACAGGTCTTTGGTGCCGAGGTTGGTATGGCCATGGCGCTGGTGAGTCGCGAGCAAGGCAGGTAGCACATGCTCGAGAGTCATACCGGAGACCAGCAAGTGCCGTGCCTGTGCTGGGCATGGCAACATCTGATGCCGAGGGGGCGGTCGACATGAGGGAGCAGGCGGGGCAAAGAACATGTCCGTGTAAGTACCATACGCCCAGCGAGAATCGTCAATGAAGAAAGCTCGTCCTTGTTCCTTGGCCAGAGAGTGGAGCGTCCAGATGGTCATGATGGTGTCGCCCAGGCCAGCTTTGGGGCTTTCCAGGACATATGTCAGCGAGGTGCGGCAAAAGGGTTTGCCTGACATGGAGTCGTAGCTCAGGCCAACAAAATGGCCCGAGTGTTTCGGGGGCTGTCCCCGTGAGACGACGGAGAGGAGACCTGCCTGCTCCGCCTCATAAACGTCGACAAAGTAGTCGTCCGGTCGGTCACTCGACACCATGGTCCGGTCGGAGAGGGGCGCTTTATGATGAAGGTCTCTCACGCGGGCAGAAACCTCTCGGCAGAGACCATTCATGACCGAGTACTCCTCCATTGACAGGGGAAACTCGTAGTTTCTTGGGATCGAAACAGTCCATCTCGTCTGTTGTTTGGCATCCGAAACGACAACCGGCGTCGGGAAGTCAGGAACGTCATCCTGTGCAACCATCTCATACTGGGGTGCATCGCGCAGGTAGGGCAACGGAAAGGTAATGACGTGGCGGTTTCCGAGCACAGAGACAACCCAGTACAAGGCACCCAAGATGGTGGAGAGGTAGAGAATAGCCCTGACGACTCGGCTGGGTCGGTGCACAAAGAGGATATCTGAAGCCGACCTCTTGTGCCGTCGTGGGACAAGAGCCGGCAGACTTGGTGAGGGAGGAGGCGAGAAGAGAAGGTGGTTGAAGTTGAGTCGAGAAGACGTGGAGGAGAGGGCGGCCGGACCTCGGTGATCGTTGTACGAGGTGGTGCGACGAAGGTTGATGCGAGGCGGAGCAATCATGACCTTGCCCTGAGCGGAGGGTGCGAGATCAAGTCGAGGAGTCATCATGGTAGTGATTGTATGGGTTGTTGATGTGTCGTTGATATGAGCGAGCGCGGATGCTCAACCGTGGGCACAATGCATGAGATGCATAGAGTGCATGGGATGGTAGCTGGCTACCTCATCGGGGAAGTGGGGGAATAGCAGACCGGCAAGATTTTCAGATATGAACGAAGCTGGTCCTTTCCGTGATTTTCCTTTGTAGCTCTTCTTTGATTCTCCCAAGACGATCGACGTGGGGAAGAGAAAGAAGGACTGTCGTGGTGTATCAAGTGGCGCCTGGTCAGCCGAGTCTCAAACAAGAGTCATTAAAGTCCAGCGTTGCAGGCAGTGTAGAGTGAGTATTGATGTAAGAATCAGCGGCAGCGGCTTCGAAAAGCTGAACAGGGTAGAAAGGAATGTCGAGAAGGAGAGGGAGCAAGACGGTGAAGAACAAGTGACGAAACAGAGGCCATTAAGCGGGAGGGAAACGGGAGGGAGACGGAGAGCGCTCAAACGATAGGTACGGGCACCTACAATGTAACTAGGTAGGTACTTATTATGTATGTACATAGTTATGTATGTACGTAAGTCTAAACGGCAGACCGGGGCCCCAAGTTCCGAACTGGACAAAACTGCAACAACGCACAAGGCACCGCTCACCGACTGCAGACCGCACTCTGCGCTGCGCCACGGGCCTCTCGAGACTCTGAGGGGACAAGCGATCCGTCATCCGCGCAAACGGAGGCCGATCAGCAGCCTTCAATTGTCGAATTGTCGAACCGATCCCGTCGCTGCGGATTGCCTCCCCCCTCTTCTTCCCCGTTCTCTCCACCCAACGGACGGCAGAGCACATTGGGCCGGGGCCTCTTTCACCGGGATCGCGGCGGCACGACTTCCCTGTTTCAGATGTCTGCGCAGGGTGATCAATGCAATCATCAATGGCAAAGGTACAAACGAGTATGTGTGCCATGATGTGATTGTGTGTATGACCAGACCTACTTGCTCTATTACCTTGCTCTATTACCTGTAAACTGTAGTATATATCATGTAGGTATGCTATGCCGTACGTACACGGTACCACGCAGACTACGACGGAGTTTGCACACATGTATACATACGGAAGTACACACGTACCTAGGGACATAGTTGTCTAGTTCTCATGCGAATGAATCGCGCTTGTCGTCATCCGCCAGGGGCCCCGTTCCCGCGCGTTGTTGCAACTTGCAGAACTAGCAGGAGCGACCCGGGGGGGTTTCTCGTGGCGGCCATGTTTCGCGCCGGACCAGCTTCTATCCTTAGGTACCTATCCTCTTCCGGCTAGGGTGTGGAAATGGGCGCTCGCTTGGTGTGTTTCATGGACGCTGATTTTCCTCTTGTTCCCATTTGGTGTCTCTCTCGCTGCCTGCCGCCTGCTTTCCGTGACCAGGGCTTCTGCACATCGTCTTGTTCTTTATTATTCTTCTCCCTTGCTTTTGTAGAGTTCGGTCTGCGCCTTGCTCGTTCGTCTTTCCTGTGCAAAAGCCGCCGCCCTCGGCTCCATGACCTCTCAGGCCCCAGCTACACTGAACACTGGCAAACCCATCATGTCCAAATCTACCTACATTACGTACCTGCAATGTATGTATATAACCATAACCGCCCGTTTACTTGCCTATTATTCCGACTCTTTTTCCAAGCTTCTTCCCCTTTTCTAGCTTATTCCCCCCTCCTTCTTCTCTTTCGCGCTATTATTCATTCCAGCTCCCATCCCCCTCTTCCCGAATTACCTAATCAAGGGTTTGGATCAAAAAGTTGAACCCAATCGTCTTTAGAACGCTCTCTTCGTGTCACTGCACCGCACCGCCCCCTGCTTGCATTGAGACAACTCCAAGATTTGCCTTCTTCTTTTCTTTTTCCCTCAAATGGCCCTCACGGTCCTCTCCAGCTTAATGAAGATGGCGGGGAAAGGGGCAAGATCAAGGGGTCAAATCGCATCACATGTGTCAAATGCGGAGTCGAAACGACGTTGCGCATGTTGAGTCAGAGTTTGGAGTTTGTACCTAATATAAGCGCTTGTGCATAGTTACCCCTTGAACCATATTATCACATATGATGCACGACTGTCTTCTGATGCGAAACGATGCAAGAGGAGTTCGCAGGTAGCCCCTTGTCTCGGGCTTTACTGCTTTTCTTGGTACAAACTCCGGAAGTCCGTATGTATATGGAATACATTGGGTAGGTACCTTTCTCAGTGATTCTATTCTTTTCCGTCGCTTGTTCGTCCGCTCCTTGTCTGTCCCTCCCTTCGCTCTGTAGTTTCTCCCATGAGTCGTCCGTCCAGGTTCTTGCATTTCCTCTAGATAGTCTATTTGTTCGTCTCTTCGCTCTGTAGCTCCTCCTGTGTTGTGACTCTCATCTTGTTACGTTTTCTGAGTTCTCTCTTCTCCCTTTGTTTCGTCCGTCAAATATCAAGCGCACCCCGTCATCAGCCCACTTTCCATGACTTCAATCAACTCCCAGTCGTACAGAGTGTAAACGCCACAAAGCCTTTAAATAATAAGCCACTCTTACCGCGCGTTTCGTTTCGTGCCATCTATCCAGCAACCAGAAACCAGCATCCAAAAACTCGAGCTGATGCAAAACCTGGCGCCTCCGTACCACCCTCCTCCATCTCCCTCGCACAAGCTGGTATGTAAGTCGAGGCAGATGACATCATGGTGTCATCCTACGGTCAAAAAAAATCTCATGACCAATATGTCTTTGCCGCGTCTTGAAGGCGCCATCGGAGGAGATATGACGGCGGTATATGAATGAGTCACAGCGCCGCATTGATATGCCGTTTGCTTGCTGGTCTGGGCACAAAAAGCAAAAAAAAAAAAAA
>SRPQ01000395.1:0-21694 GCA_018360075.1 Claviceps cyperi
GGAAGAGGGGGTGCAAGAAAAAACTGTAGACACACACGATAGCTTTTCGCACACGATTATTGACACACACTGACCAGTGACGACAGACAAGGCTCTTCGGCTACTCAAGAGTCAACATAAGTCGTACCAAAGGGGTGACTCCAGAGTCCGGATGGCTCGCACAGTGTCTTAGAGAGAATCGTACGACGTACCACCCACCACCGATCCAGCGTATCGTTGTCGATCCGGCGTCTTCATCCCCGCCATATTGCTTCCAAGTTCTTCGGTATCATGGAGCTTTGTGCTTGAAGCTGGATCGTGCATCGTGGTTGGCATCAATTCCGACATCGAATGTCGTCATGACGCAGGTACGTGGGTAAAACACCACTCTTCACGCAGTGCTTCTGGGTCTCGATGCTGCGATGAGCAGTGAATGGGGCCATGGGTGGCAGTGCCTCATCTGATAGTTGTATATGCTGACGACATAGGGCCCGATGGACTGAGATCTTTGCGTCATCTAGAAGGAGTGGTGATCACTGAAGTCGCTAAGTGCGCAAGCCCAAGATGGCAATTTCCTTGACGGTCAGAAGTCAGAACTGAAAGACCTGGCGCCGCTGCAAGCACTTTACGGTCCCTTACGCGCAACATAGTAAGCTTTTTCTTGAGTTTCCATCCTTTGCTCCATTTACTCCATTTTCCATGCTTTTCCCCATTACTTCTTTCTCCCTCGTCTCGCGGCACCCCCTCAGACTGTGCTCGATCGACAACCTTGAAAAGTTGAAATGCCTGTTTCAGAAAAAAAACAAAGTATGTACCGAGCCGCTGTAGTGCCTACTACGCCGCTGGTAAGTTCGTGCATGCCGCATGTGCCAATTTCCCGACCTTCATCTTGATTTGACCATCCCAATGGTTCGAGTGCTGGCATGTGGAAAGCCGCTGGAAACAAAGGAAAGTCTCGATGACCCCAAATTGGCTATGATCTTCCACATGTCATTTTCGTCGGCGGTCGCAACGCCGCATGACATGGTGGTACAATTGCGGGCCGTTCCGCCCGTGTGGCGCTGACCTCGGAAAGATTTATTGCAAAGAGAGTGCCAAAACACACAAAGCACACAAAGTAGGACAAAAAGGAACCATCATGCACTCAAAACGGCCTAGATGGGCAAATTATGGGCAGATCATTGCTGTCTGCCTCGTCTCGTCCTCTTCCATCCGTGGCATGTCGCAGCTGTGGCAATAAAACTGTCTCAGGGCCCAGGGATGACTTCTCATCAGGTAACAGGTTGAGAGCCCAGCGCACTAATAACGGGAAAGACTAACCACTAGACCAGTGGATGAAGCACACCGTGATGCTATTGCCTTGAGTTCCTTTACTCGCGAGTCGCAAGCCAATGCGAGCGACGCTCGTCAGCGATCGGCCGTTTGGAACAGAGATGAGCCTCGTGATGAGTCTTGTTTCGCGCATCGACTTGACGATTCTGAGCCCTGCTCATCCCCGACTTGTGGACTGGTATCGGCACGAGGTAGACCGTAGGCGTGCGTGTACAATCGGAAGATTGCATCGACAATCTACTCTGTACGACAGTCTCCGTGACGGGCCTTTGAGTCTAGGGGTTGATGAAAACAAACCAGAAACAGGAGTCGAAGACAAACAAGAAGCAACGGCTCAACTCCGTAAGGTGATGGTGTGACGAAGGAAATAGAGGACGCGGGTACTCTGTGAGTCTGTATGGGGCCCAGTTGCAACCTCCATGCCTCCCGGCCGCCTCAGTAACTACATACATGCATACAATATGTAATGCCTCAGGAAAGGGTTGGATAATTCCCCAAAAAAATTGGACGAAAAAGCGTTGGCAAGTTCCCTGACCGGGTGAGTTGTGATACTTAAATAGGTACCTACCTAGTACTCCGAGGCAACATACTATCACTACCTATGTAATCAGCGCTAGGCGGCTGCGTGTGGCATTGGTTTTCGTCGCTGTAACGTTCATTGATGCCGAAAGTCTAGGCAAGTTGGAGAGAATCAACAGCCAAAGAAGTGAAACCCTCTTCATTTTGGAATGATCGATTCTGTGGTGGTTTTGCGCAGGTACGTGCTCGCCGCAACGGAACTTATAACACCGTCGTCGACATCTACGTTATAGTGAACTTATCACGCCATCGCAGATCTGAGACATCTACATACAGTTTTCAATTGCCGACTGAACCTAACCGAGGTCTATGCTGAAAGATACAGCCGCTCTGGTAAATGCAGTCACTCGGCTTCCAGACCGGCGCCGCTGAGCCTGCAAGTGCCCAAAGCTTGACGACTGCTGGCGAGGTTCTTTCTTGTTTGTGCCGAAACTGGGGGGAGGAGAACTCCGTACGGACGCCGGGACTTCTGACCGGCATTCCAGTTACCTTTTGTGTCTGACCAGTGACCACTGACGCGTGTCAACGTCCAGGCTCCAAGTCCTGTCATGAATGCAGTCTACGCCACTACTACTCTGTATCGGCAGCCGTATGTATTGACGCGTCAGGAGACGATATAGGCAAGCATTCGGTTCGCGCTGACTGTGAACTGAAAGGGACATCCTAGATCCGGCCGCTATATCGGTGCGGTCATAGCTAACCTGCAGGCTGTGGACTACCTAAGGTAGGTACCGGCACCTACCAAATCGCCAGTCCTGCAATTGTCAACGCGGCGGTCTTGGCTCCATCTCTATTCAAGTTTTCTTTGAGGGCTCTCGCTTCAGCTACTGCAGCTGGCATGCCGCCATGGGTGTGCCTGGGTACCAACTTGCAAATACCTGCTCCGTACCTACTCCGTATTCCTGTGTACGTGTTTGTGTGGGGGAGGGGGAGATAATAGTTCTGAGGAAGAGAACATAAGGTCAACTCATACATACATACGAGGTCATAGGCATTGTTGATTCTTGAAAGTTGAGGAACCGTCTGCCGTTATGCAATAGGGACCTCTCGTCTCTTGCTATGAAATCCCAATCTTCCCACAGGCAGTCCAAATTGTCCAAAAGTGAACAGCAAGAGGTTGGCTCTTAGCCAGGGCCCAGATGGCCTGCCTGCTAACCTATCTTGGCACTTTCTCCTTTGGCTCTCTGATGCAAATGCCTACTTCACTGTCCTTCTCTACCAGTAAAGGAAGTAGCCGTTGTATTCACTGTTTAGCTCGCACAAAGACAACCGGGTAGGATTGCCTCTGAGGTAGACCGTAGATGACACATGTAACATACCTAGGTACCTAATCCCTCTTTGTTTTGTTTTGTTAGCCCCAGTCGACAAGATACATAGGTAACAAACGCTGCTAATGAGTGCAAAAGCCGACTCCCCAGTCTCCGCCGTCCGGGCCTGAGTCATTCCTACGTATGCCGGCAGCCGGTACAGGTATGTACCTTTGGCCTGCCCCTGTCGATCGCACTCACTCCATTGCAATAGCGCCGCATACGAATATACATGTACTTTGGCGTCTGCTATCCCGGCGGATCGACGTTGAGCCAAAGTTCAAACGGGACATGTTTGCGAATCGAGTCCTGTGTTTTTGCCCACGAAGCAGGATACCTAGTTATACGTATATGATTTTTGTTACACTACAGAGTATGTAGCTAGGATGTGGCAATCACCAATGGGACGCCACATATTACACTGCTGCAGCAATCGCGTGCACTTTCGATGTCATTTCCAAGCTACATCAACGAGGGCGAGAATCCACGTCACTTGCTGCGAAAATGCTACCAATCGGTCGGAGGACCGGGACAGCATACCCATTTCATATTTGCATACGCCGTCAAGCATAATATTTTTTCGAGTCCGCGACTCTTAGCCAAAAGAGCAATCGTTCAAAATAAGCTTCTCGGAACAGCAGGATGACGAATCGCAGAAATGTTGAGCAGCGGTGGATGGATAGGGAAAGCCCGGAGAGACAGGGAGACAGGGCATGTACAGAATCAGAGAGAGATGATCTACAGAAAGAAGCCTCGGCGCAGAACGACAGTGTGCAACAAATGTCCACACTGTACGACCAGGCTATTACTATCACATACCTACTGTATCCGCACGAAGTAGAGGGTTGCTGCAGAGATAAAAGCAAGCAGAGGCAAAAGCAAGCAGAGGCAGAACAGCAGCACGAGGCCCAAATCAATCAAGCCAACGCAACGCAAACGAACCAAAGAATGGGTCCGGGACGGGGGCCGAGGCCATTGCGGCGGTACATAGCTCATATCACCGGACCGCGCGTGGGGGTACATTGGCAAATGGAAGAATGTTGAGCAATTCCATCTCTCCCCCACGCGTTTGCGACAATCGCCATCCTCCCTTCCGTTCACTCCATCTCGCCCTCTTTCTCTGCGTCACCTGCGCCTTACGTGGACCTCGCAGGATAAACTCGGTTCTCGGCCGCCTCTATCGCCAGAATATCACGATCCATCAACAGCTCACGTAGTGCTCTCGACGGCCCCCCAACGCCTTGTTCGCCCTGAAACATGTCGTCATACAGCTCGCAAGCCCAGGTTGACGAGGTAGGACTTATCCGATGTCTGCTACCGTGTTCTTCTTCTCCATCTTTTACAATGGGCTGTCTGCCATTGCGCCCTCTACATACGCAATATGAGTACACGAAGCACACGGATCCAAAGCTAATTCCATTCCCTCGGTAGGCCTTCAACACCGTCAGCAGCACATTCCGCTCCAACGTCACTAAGCCCCTCGAGTGGCGCATCCGACAGCTACGCAAAACATGGTGGATGGTCCAGGACAACCGCGAGCGCATCGTGCAAGCCGTGCACGCGGATCTCAACAAGCATCAGCAGGAGAGTCTTCCGGTGGACGTGGTGGGCGTGCAGAACGCGTGTCTAGAAGCGCTGCACCGTCTCAAGGCCTGGACTAAGGATGAGAAGCCGCGGTGGACGGAGCCGCTGAACTTCGCTGTCGGCGCCCGCATTCGAAAGGAGCCCAAAGGGGTGTCACTCATCATCTCGGCCTGGAACTACCCCTTCATGGAACTTCTGGAGCCCATGATTTGCGCCATCGCCGCGGGCTGCACCGCCATTCTCAAGCCTAGCGAGCTGGCGCCCGCGTCGGAGCGACTCATCGTCGAGTTGATACCACAGTATCTGGACCAGAGCGCCGTGCGCGTCATCACGGCCGGGCCCAAGGACATGGACTACCTCCTCGGCAAGACGTGGCAACACATTTTCTTCACGGGCTCCACGGCTGTGGGCAAGATAATATACGCAAAAGCCGCACCCAATCTGACGACGGTGACGCTCGAGCTGGGCGGTCGGGGGCCCGCCATCGTCACGCCCTCGGCCAACATTGACCTGGCAGCCAGAAGGATCGCTAATGCCAAGTTCTTGAACGCCGGCCAGGTATGCGTTGGCATCAACCACGTCTTTGTCGACCCGTCCATAAAGAAACCCTTCCTCGCCGCCCTCGTCAAGTACTTTGACGAGTATCGATCCGGTCAGGCCAACCAGCCAGACTATGCCACTCGCATCGTCAACAACCGCCACTTTGAGCGTCTCGATAACCTACTCCGCAACACCCGAGGCGAAATCATCTACGGCGGTGAGCGTAACCCTGAGAACCGCTTCTTTGCACCCACCGTTGTCGACGCCGTCACGGCCTCCGACCCCTTGCTATCCGAAGAGCTCTTCGGGCCCATTCTGCCCATCCTCGACGCCACTCTCGACGAGGCCCTCTCCTACACCGCTCAGCACGACCACCCCCTTGCTCTCTACGGCTTCACGACCTCGACAGAGGAACAAGAAAGGATTCTACGCGAGACCAACTCGGGCGGCGTGACGTTCAATGACGCCATCCTGCACATGATGGTCAAGGATGCTCCCTTTGGAGGCGTCGGCCCCTCCGGTATGGGCGCCTACCACGGCATCTACGGCTTCAATGAGTTCGTCCACCACAGAACTGTCATTAATGTTCCAGCTTGGCTGGAGCTAGTCCTCAAGGCCCGCTACGCTCCTTACACGGACAAGAAGGCCGCCGCGATGATCAAGGCCCTCCGTCCTGCGTCCAGTGTGCCCTTTGATAGGAACGGCAATGACGTGTCTAGTTTTGGTGGCCTGCTGACCAAGTCGCTTGCCATGGTGTCGTTTTTTGCGCTCTTCAAATGGAAAGGTTGGACTTTGGCAGATGCACTTCAGATGGTGAAGCGGTAACGGGCGGGATTTCCTGTAGTCGCATAGACAGTCATGTGACTGGACTGACACTACGCTCTGATGTAAAACTGCCATGTATGTGATCATGAGGTACGGGGTAGCCCTTCTTGTATTGTGCGCATCGATGCATGACGCAAGTCGTGGAACGTGAATCCAAAGAATTTATGAGGAAATCATGGCACATTGTGACACCAATTGTTCAAAAAGCACAAAAAAATGTGGGCTCAACAGGAGACACATACGCGTGACTTTCTCGTGCTGTACGCAGACATGTGCATTGGCCACCATCACAACATAGTAAGTAAGTAGCATTGATCCAGTTGTCAACAAGCCAAATTGGCACGTACCTTCATAGTACCGTGCGCCTACACGTAGTGTATCCAAAGATTTCACCATAACAATCATGACGTGAGGAAGCGTTAGTCCAGTCGCTGGCAAACAAAATACAGGGTATCAAGAAATATTGAGGGAAACAAACTTCCCCCAGAAAGACAGGAGGGACCATAGACCGCGCATTCCCTTTGACGCTACGACGCCATAGGCGTATTCGCAGCACTCAACTTGGTCTTTTTTCTCTTCAGCTTCGGCGTCGTCGCCGACTTGGGCGTCTTCGGTGTCTTGGGCCCCCTGCCCTCCTTCTTTCCCCCCTCCGCCTTGGCGCCCCCCATCGCGGGCCCGTTCATTGCGCCAATGCCCGCCGTCTCGGGTGTCTTCTTTAACAGCAGCGGCACAGGTTTGCGACCTGTCGTGGATAGATGGAACTCCCCGGGGCGTCCCGTGATGGGGTTCTCGTCAATATACTCGCCTCCGTAGCGCATATGCATCAGTAAAGCCTCCTCCGCGGAGCGCTCCAGTTGAGCCTCGTCGGTCTTCAGCTCAATTTTGGTGTTGTTGTTGGTGGAAGCCTGGCCGTTGGGCGGCAATGAAGGCGTCGCTGCCTTGAGTTCCTGCGCCTTGGTAGGTCGAGACTGATTCGCAGTCGTGGGGAGCTCGTAGACGTGGCCTGTAGAGGGGCGCCATTTACGTATGCTATCTGCGGCGGGGAGGACCTTGGCTATGGCGGATGAAATGGTCATCTAGGGATAAGGAAAAGAAAGTCAGCGCTTGTTTCCGACGTAGCATCTTTTCTATCGCCAGCTTGGCACAGAAGAGGAAGGATATATTGAGAGAAGATAGACCGCCGCGGAGATTCAAAAGACAACCGAAGAAAACAGAGGCAAAGAAAGTTGAAACGGAAGAAGGGACAGAAAGCGTACAATTCTCGAGGCTAACATGTCCGCTAACGTCGGCGCCATGTATATGTTCTCCCCCACTACGAAAAAGGACGCATGCACCGTAATCTCGTCCTCCTCCTGATACTGCTGCTTCCGCCTCGTCTGCTTTCTAATCACCCATACACCCGTTCCCATGCCGGGCCCCGTTTCGGCGGGTTCTTCGCCCACCATGAATTCCAGACCCGACATGGTCCGTAGACGGCCCTCGAAGGCTTCCCGCGTTTGGATGTAGTGGTACATGGACATATTATTCATGGCTTGGCTCATTATAATCGCGTTATTGGACGTTCGTTCGAAGAAGGGCGATTCGGCAAAGTAGAAGAGAATAGTGTTGGAGTGTAGGCCGCCCATGGAGGCGACGATTTGGGGAGATCGCCATTGGATTTCGTCGAGCGGTGGATCGTTGGGGGTGGTCATGGCTGTATTTCTCGTTATGTTCTTAGAATTCCAGTCTTCGCTCTCCGTCTGCCACTTTTTACTTTCCAGAGGAGAGGCCGCGCTTTATGAGGGCGAGGAAAGTAGAGTGCGCGTGATGTGAAATGTGATGTGACATTGAGATTGAGTGACAATACACTTGATGTGGGGCTTGTCATAAGAGGCTTACCTGTAACGGTGTACCTACCTGGTAGCTTTCCGCCGTCCGGCAGGCGGGTGATCCCGTGACACTCACTTCTTCATCTACATACATACAAACCAACTAGGTACCTAATGAACCTACCTAACGTATGTACCTACAGTAACCACAACAAACTCTCATCATTCCCTCAAACCCCGCCCGCCGCCGAGACCGCTACGAGTAAAACGAAATCAAATAATCCCCACCGGTCGATTCGTGATTCAGACAATACAACAACAGCTACAAAAGAGGCGCGCCCAAGTCAACCTCCCCGTCCCTTGAGCAATGGACCTGCTTAACACCATCCGCAAAAGCGGATCCCGCGGCGGCGTCAACTTCTCCTGGGACGAAGTCGCCACCTCCTCCCACCGCGAAAATTACCTCGGTCACAGTCTTAAAGCCCCCGTCGGCCGCTGGCAAAAGGGCAAGGACCTCAACTGGTATGCCAAGGCTGACGGAGACGACTCCGCGCATCCAGACGAGACAGACGAGGCGAGACAGGCGCGCCTACGGAAAGAGGAGTTGAAGCGGATCAAGGAGGCCGAGGATGATGCCATTGCGCGGGCGCTGGGATTGCCGATGCCGGTGCGGAATACGAGTGGTGCGAACGCCGTGGAGCTGAACGTCGAGGTGGTCAGACGAGGGGAGCATCCCTATGTTGGAAGCGCGCAAGCAGGAGAGGAAGCGCCTGACGAGGGAGCTTGTGATGGGGTTGGGCGAAGGAACCGGCGCAAGGACGAAAAGACACGGCAACATGATGATCCTGAGAGACGGGAGAGGCAAAGACGGAGGAGCATAAGCAGGAGCAGGAGCAGAAACCGGGGCGGAGATGGAGCGACGAAACATCGGCGGAGGAGCCGTGAGAGGGACTCGGGTCACAAATCTCGAAGTAGGGAGAGGGAGAGGGATGCGTATAGGCGGCACGAGGCAAACGCGAGACAAGACGGAAGACGGCATCATTCGGACAGACGTCGAAGCAGGAGTCGCAGCCCGCAAAGGAGGGATAGGCGGCGAGAGGGTCACGATGATGGACGCAGACAAGGCAAGAGAGACACGCGCTATGATCGGAAGCGACATGAGCATCGGGAGTGTAGCTTGAGTCGGCGACCCCGTCGTGGTGACTGATTGGGGAGAGACTCACACCACGTGGCATGAAAGATTCTGGTGTTGGCAAGTTTAACAAACTTTTCAAGAAATGAAGAACGTGATCGTGTTGCCTGGAATGCTCGTCGAAAATATCATAGAAGAATGGACCGACATTTCACGTGTTCACGCCTCTTCACTTCTCTGTCACGCACAATCTTGATTGACTTGGGGTCACTCTTTTTGTTCACTATGACCAACTTTAGGATTCTGCTCATACTTGATCGACACCTCTGTCGTTCTTTGAATGACCAGACGGTCCGTTCCATCCGCATCCGCAGCCGCTGCGCCGCCTCGGTGCTCTCCTATTGAATCCGTGTGGATGTGGCGAGAAGGCGTGGCGTGACCTCTTTCGGGCCGAACATGCGACTCTGGGGGCAAGGCGACAACGTGTCTTTCCCCGGAGCCTTGAAACGGTCGCCAGTTGGCTGAGTCGTCCGAATCATTCAACTTTAGCTCTCTTCGTTTCAGCGTGTCCAATCTCAAGTACGAGTCTCGAGTCCCGTTGCCGCCTGTGCTGACTTGGCCGCGCCTTTCCGTGGCACACGGGGGATTAAAAGTACGGAGAAATGGCTTCAAGCACGTCAAGCTGCCTGCGATGATGGAGAAGTTCACGGCGGCCTCTGTGAGAATCGTCGGCACGACGGTGTCTAACGTCAGATCGGCGATCTTGGCGGGATTGAGATATGCGAGTCGGTAGCCGACAATTGGTACCATTCTGATGTCTGGTTAGCTAGTGTAGGCCTATAGAGGCAAGGGATAAAAAAAAAAAGACAAGTCCAAAGCGTCCTTGCCGTTCAAGGTTACTGACCCGAGACGAGCGCCGAACGCGCCAAGAATGAAGCTGCGCTTTTGCGTGCGCATTTGCAAACCCCATACAAGATTGAACGACAAAATCCAGAGGGCGAGTTCAATGACGAGACCGGTTGCTTCTATCCCGATCCACCGATTGTACTGTACGAATTGGCTTCAGTCTTGTGCGCGTAATGTCAACAGCAACAGGCATTTCCTCACGGCAGCAAAATTGCTTACCATTACCCGTGTTCCCTCCATCGTGTCCCATGGTCTCCTCAAGTCCCCTCGCAAAGCAATCGCCAGCACGGAGGTCAAAGTCCAAAACACTGAAACTGCGGCCAAGGCGTACGCAGGCCGGCTTTGCGGCCCAAAGTACGTCATATGCGCGATGAAACATGAAGCAGATACTCTACAGAAACCAAGTGAGAAGACATAAAATATCTGGGCAGCGTAAAGGGTCTGCAAGATACGGTCAGAATCCATGTTTTTGCACTGAACACAAGCCACAATCAGTCCATTATCTGGTGGAGCATACCTTCTTGATCAGTCCGAGGTCTAGTCTAGAAATCTCGGCCATCGGATGACCGTACCCATGCTGAATCGCCACATGAGACACGGCAACATGTGCAACACCCATAACCTAAAGTACGATTGTTAGGTATGCTTTGCCTCCGAGGCCTTCATTCTTGTCAGTGAAACCTACCACCGCGGCGAATATAGCATAATCATCTAGACCAAAATTCTTGCTGCGCGTCTTAGTCCAGACACGGACTGCGAATGTCAGAATCGACCATGGCAAGAACATGGCCATGGCACTGCAAATCCATGGGCTGTGATTTTCTGCCATATAGATGCCAAGAAAGGCTGTCAAGCCGCAGGTGAGTGCTGTTTGTCGACACAAATCTGTGGAAATAACGTGGCATACGATCCGGGGATGCATACACGTTTTGTCCTTTTGGCCAGTCGTCAGCTGCGATTGAGTCATTGAACGCGATCCGGCATGCACTTGTGCGAACTTTTCCTCAAGGGTTAACTAGTCGAAAACAAGAGGCCAAGAGGAGGCACACTGGCCCATGCAGCCAATCTTGCTCCCGTCTTTTCATGAAACTAGCTCAGCAGGGCTCCTGATTATGGATTCACAAGCTGTGCACTGTGCAGAGTAGGTATGTACAGTGTACATAAGGTATTTGCTGCAGCCTGCGAGGAAACTTTATACTCAACCGCTTTTAGCCTAATAAGAGCTTCACGCTTCTGTGGAAGACGTCGCTGAACGTGGGGGTGCAGCTCGCGGCAAAAGTTGAGTGACTTGAAGCTGTATTCGTGAAAAGCAGACGGCTTTCGGTACCTAGGCAGAGTAAGACATGTATGTAGATGTAGTTATGTGTCTTTCTATTGTACACATCGGGTCAGAGCCGTCTGTGGATAGCATTCTGTGAAATCGGGAAACACTTTCGAGTCATGACGATCGATGGCGCGTTAGGCCGTCTACTCCGTGTGTTAGATTCGTGACAATCGATCTTGGTAATCTCTCTCTATACCTGATCCTTGCAAACACTCTGCGGAGACAAGTTTTGAGGGTAATGAGATCCGGCGGCGTCCGCCGCAGCAGCCGTGGCCCAGAGATAAATCTTCGGAAGAAGTTGAGAGAGAGCAAGACTCAAGAGATTCGCCAACGGACATCTTGTAACCTGCACACTACCCTAGTTGATTGGAAGACATGTTGATGATAAACGAGGGCAAAAAAGCCGGCACCTTGGTACCCTACGCGATCGTTGTTGCGCCAAATGCGGCGAGGTGCAGGACAAATGGCCGAAGGTAGCAGCATTATCCCGTCCTTCACGGTCTTGAATTTATCAGCCTGCACTGTGACCTTCCCAAGCACACGGGTCAATCGCAAATTCGCAATGTCGAGTTCAACACAATAAGGCTTTTTGGAGGACAATCGCGGCATGTGGCTTCGATGCGGCCCTTCGATGCGGCCGCTGGCCAAGACGCCTCGTATGATGCATCATCCGTCCCCATCAATCGTCGTGCGACGTCCGTCATCCCTTTTGCAATCAAGATGGCTCATCAATTGGATGTTGCGGAACCGTACTCAACAGCCCGCAGGTTAATCGATCCGAACGCCTTCGTAGGCAATCCTCCGTGATGAATTGATATGGAGTCTGAGGAGCTATTCTGATCATACAGTCCCTATGCAACCCCTGATAGCAGTTCTCTGATCCTACTACATAATAAAGCTAATGCCAAGGTTTGTACCCCTGCACGGTAGCATCGCGGACTGCCCATACTATCTAGTGATAAGTATGTAGGTCAACAGTAGCCGATTTACGTCACTTCGTGCTGCTGTAAGGTAAGCCCACCCTAAGCAGCCATGGAGAAAGGATTGAATGACTGTTTTCAACACGCTCTTGACTTAAAATTACCCCTTTTACTATTTTACCTGTCCTTTGAGAAGTTCCTCTCGAGGCGTGAAACTTCTCTTCAATCACTTTGCATGACTGAGGTTGTATAAGTTACTTACAAGCAACATGCTGTGCGACCACCCCCCAAGTGAGACAATGGCTTCTCCAAGACAAGACACCGAGGCACAGAAAGATGAAGTCATAGAGATGTCAACAGCAAGAGACCACAACGCCGAAGAGGAGTTTTATTTGCACGAACTGGACAATCATTACCACTCAACTTCTCAGGATGCTGGCGATATGCGCCGCATGGGGCGAAGTCAGGAGCTTGTTCGACACTTCCGCTCATGGTCAATGGTTTCCTTTGTCGCAGTTGCGACTTCGGCTTGGGAATTCTCACTGTTTGGTATCACGCCTGGCCTGACAGATGGAGGCCGTCCTGTGCTTCTATGGGCTTTTCTATGGAGCTTCTTGGGATTTATACCCGTATATCTCAGCATGGCAGAAATGGCGAGCATGGCACCAATTGCCGGAGCACAATATCACTGGGTCAGTGAATTTGCACCAGAAAAATACCAGAAAATTCTGAGCTATCTGACGGGGTACGTATTGCTGTCTCTCATTCTCCTGCTCGCGGCATGGTCAATTCTGTTTCGGTGATGCCTGATGCTGACCGAGATTTCGGGGAAGCTGGACGTCGACGCTCGCGTGGCAAGCAGGCAACGCCCAAGGCATGTTCCTTGTCGGAACCCTCGTACAAGCCATCATTTCCATCAACCGCGTCGACTATGAAGCAGAATACTGGCATGGCAGTCTTTTGGTCATGGTAATAAGTCTGATTGCGTTAGCAGCAAACGTCTACGGCGCTCGACTGTTTCCTCACTGGCAAAACCTTGTATTTGCCATTCACATTGTAGCTTACTTTGCCTTTCTTGCTCCAGTCTGGGTCAACGCGCCCCAAGTTGACTCGAGCAAGGTATGGACTGGCTTTGAAAATTCCGGTGGATGGCCAAGCATGTCTCTGGCAGTTCTCATTGGGCAAATGCCTGGTATCACTACTCAAATGGGCATTGACACGGTATGAGCAGACTGCGTTCGACCCTCTGTGGAACTTGGACCGCCTACTAACGATGATGATGACTTTTCAGGCCGCACACATGTCAGAGGAGGTCAGGGACGCTGCGAGGACCATCCCCAGGGTCATGATGATCACCTTTGGCATCAACGCGTCACTTACATGGCTCACGTTGATTACAGCGGTGTACCACATTCCCGATGTTGCCCAGGCGCTTGCAGAGCCCACGGGGTATCCTGCCATATCAATTTTGAAGTCGGCCGCTTCTCTCCCGTGGGTCAACGCTATCCTCGTCGTCATTGTGGTGTTGCTCATGTTTGCCAACCTCGCGTACCTGGCCGCGGTCAGTCGTGACCTGTTTGCTTTTGCCCGCGACCGGGGCCTTCCATTTTCCTGGTGGATAGCGCGTGTGGACAAATCCCGAGGCATTCCAGCAAATGCATGCATAGTGTCGGCCGGTGTAAGCATTCTTCTCAGCCTGACGTACGTCGGCAGTCCAGTCGCTTTCTATGCCATCACTTCGCTCTGCATAGTGGCTCTACTTCAATGCTACTGTCTGAGCATTGGCTGCATGCTGTATCGACGAATTTGTCACCCAGAGACCTTGCCGTATGCGCATTTCCCCTTAGGCAGGTACGGAATTCTTGTTAATATCTTGGCCATTGCCGCTTCGATCTGGGGATTCTTCTGGTGTTTCTGGCCACAATCATATCCGGTGACAGCGGCGGGCTTCAACTGGGCGTCACCAATATTTGTATCGGTACTCCTCATCGCGATGGTGTATTATGCTTTCGTTGGTCGACACAGCTATCAGGGACCCGTGACGCTCGTTGAGGGCAGGAAGAGGTCGTGAGGGCGATGGTATACGACTTTAATCAGAGATCAAGATGGCACATATGATACAAGCTCGGAAGGGTTCTCTTAATGCCAAGAACAAGAAGGCAGAGCTATGGCCTGTTGCTATGTATGTAGTAAAACTCTTCATCCCACAACCAATACGGGCGAATGATGATTGGCTGACCAGGTAAGCGAGAACATACGAACTCGCCGCAAGGATGCAAGGCCGAGACAATCGAATAGCTCATTTCCCCGAAGTCGGCCCCGTTTTCTTGTACATAGGAACTTCAGTACATGCCTAGGTACCTGTACAGAGCTCCTGCATGTGGGGCGAGGACGCTTTCACATCGGGTGTTCACTGCCTGAGGCTCTGAGCGTCTCCTGAGTCCTTATACTAGGTACCTATGTATTACTAAATTATTATGAGCGTTACTCCGCGAACTGTATAAATTTACTCAGCGAACTGTTTTTGCCAAAATGCTCCACAGTTTCAGGACTCCTTCCTTTGTGCCTCGCCACATCACAGTGGGAACTACGATGACAGACAGTATAGATTTCGTAGCCAGCTATCTCAAATTCTCAATATTTCCACCACGCCGCCTCAGCCCTCAAGGCTCCAGGCATCCCATTCACTCAATCTCCCAATTCGCCCAATTTCACCAATTCCCTCAAATCATACTCTACCGGTGTCGTCGAATTTTGTGTACACATAAATTCCGGCCTACCAGACTGTCTTTTCTGAAGCACTCACTGTCTTCGGGCGGAAAGTACAAAGGGCGTCCTAAAATTGTGGAGCATTTTGGCAAAAACAGTTCGCCAAGTAAATTTATACAGTTCGCGGAGTAACGCTCATTATTATTAGTGATGGGGCTTAGTCTCCCAATGACGGACGAACGACGCCCTTGTGCCACACTGCCGCCTCCTAAGTTCTAACGGTCTCAGACTCTACTCTCAGCTTAACCGAGTGACTTCTTACCACCTTGTTGTCTTTTGTCCACTTAGCCAGTATCGCTGTTTGCGAACTAGATCGATACCTCTGTATCTGTTTCCTTCTATCTGATTCAAAGTTGACTAGCAAATTCAAGGGTCGCGATGATAGACCGGCTTCCGCCTATCTAGCTTACCACGTTGCCACCCGTTCCATTATCGTCCGACATCACAGCATCATTCACATGCTCCAAATCGCAATCGATCGATCGATTTTGACCCCTTTTGTCTGCAATGCGGTAGACTGCGATCAAATTGAATCGAAGCTCGGCATTCACCCGAGATGGATTATTCGGGCCTCAGGGCCGCCGCCTTGCGCGACGGCGAGGACGAAGAAGCCGTAACCGTCGATACCCGCGCGTTAATAGACAAAGTCCTGGCGAGATACTCTGGAGAATGGACGACTCTTCGTGAGCTCATTCAGAATGCTGCGGATGCGCAAGCTACCACAGTCGTAGTCAAATGGGAGACTATTCCGTCGATCCAAGTCCCCCTGCCCAGTACGATAAGCCGGTCCGAACTCCTGAAACATATCGTCGCGAACCACACATTACGACGTTTAGTCGTGCAGAATGACGGACAGCCCTTTACAAAGACGGACTGGGGAAGGTTAAAACGAATTGCAGAGGGTAATCCAGATGAGACAAAAATCGGCGCCTTCGGAGTTGGCTTCTACAGCGTCTTCGCGGATTGCGAAGAGCCTTTAGTCAGTTCAGGGAGCGAAGCCATGGCATTTTACTGGAAGGGCAACTCTCTCTTCACCAAAAAATCCCAACTGCCCGCGGACAAAGCATCTCATCACACAGCGTTTGTACTGGACTATAGGAATTCGACGACACCGATGCCAAATTTCCTTTCCGTAAGCCAGTTCCTAGCCACGAGTTTGACTTTTGTCGCACTAGAGAACATCGAATTTTGGATAGATGACTACCAAATACTGTCTTTGAAGAAGAAATCTTCACCCCCTGCAGCAATGACGTTGCCTCGCGATCTGGAATCTAGGACGAAGGAAGGTCTGATGAAGATTACCGGAGTAGACCGCACGAGTACTCAAATAGACGCTTCCTATATGAGTGTAATCGGATGGAAGCCACAGGCCGCGGCCACCACAGCGAAAGGATCGTCTGACACGTATGCGTCGACTGAAGCTCCCTCTCTGCGATCCTTCTTTGCCCGGTTGACTTCAACGGCTTCTCAAGCTGGATTGCGGTCCAAGTCACAAAGCGAAGAGAGCATGGCACAACCACAGATAGAAGATGACGTGACCAAGGCAGCTTCTTCAACAATATTTCTCAGCGCTACCTCGGCTGCTATTCAAACCAAGGTGTCGTCGTCGTTCGCATCTGAACTTGAAAGAGCCACAAAGAAGCCACCGCCAAAGACGACAAAAATCTCCATCCTCACTGCCTCGTACGATGAGGCCGAAGCTTCCGAGTTCTCAACTGAACAGGCAGCATTCAAGACGGTGACGGATGTGTTCGCCTCTGTCTTGCCAAATAAGAAGCCTGGCGGGCGAATTTTCATTGGGTTTCCGACCATGCAGACTACTGGTGCCGGCATGCATATCTCCGCTCCATCTGTGATCCCAACTGTGGAACGAGAGGCCATTGATCTCAACGCGAGATGGGTGAGGACCTGGAATGTCGAGCTTCTGCGGGCTGCCGGCATTGTCTCAAGGTTGGCCTTTTCCAATGAGATGGTTGAACTGAGCCGGCGAGTCCAATTATCGAGTGATGGCGGCAAGAAGAACGTGTCAAGCAGTGCTGTAGAGAAGCACATGCCGGAGGCTCTCCACATCATGAAGACCTTCACATTCGGCGATTCTACCCCCAGCGGTCAAGTGGGTCAGATTATGGAGGAAGCATTCTGGACGTGTTTCAAGAAGGCTTCCATCGAGATCTATTCCAGTCAAGGCGTCCTACAGACCACGCAAGTGCGAATAGAGTTGGTTGAACTTAGCGGCTTCTTAGAAAGCGTTCCACTTCTTCCCAACGCAATGAAAACGTCCCTCTTCGTCAAGAAATTGATTGACTTTGGCCTTCTTTCCCACATTACCGTCACGGACGTCAAACAAGAACTCGAAGCAAAGGCCCTTACCAAATCTCAGATGATGAAATTCATTTCTTGGGCAGGAAAAAAAAGTCTAAGTGGTGAGCTAGATCCAGGGAGTCGCGCAGCACTGCTTGACGTTGCTGTTGCAACTATGACGGATGAGCAGTCAGGAGAAATCATTGCGCTTGGGAGCATCTCAAATTATCCAAGCCTCAATAACTTACCGGCCAATGTTCCGATACCACCCACCACGCTCCCCTTTATATTCACAACTTGTTCAAGCTCAGCCGAGCTTCAAGCGTTGGGCTGGGTGCCGCTAGAGGTGTTGCCTTGGGTACGCTACCTGTTAGAAACAGCGGATTCTAGGGTGGAAGAGGAGAGTGTGACCAGATCTCCCAAGTTTGCGGTTCAAGTGTTAGTAATACTGTCTAAAAATTGGGACACCATCTCCAACAAGGACAAACCTGTGCTAGCATCGCTGCTTCAATCTCGCCCCGTGATGCCAACACGACTGGGAATGAGACGGCCTGGCGACTCCTTTTTTCCCACCGTCAAGTTGTTCGATGATTTGCCCGTCATTCAAGGCTGTGAGAAAGTCAAAGAAAAGTTTC
Source organism: Claviceps cyperi (assembly GCA_018360075.1). NCBI lineage: Eukaryota > Fungi > Ascomycota > Sordariomycetes > Hypocreales > Clavicipitaceae > Claviceps > Claviceps cyperi. The sequence goes on from SRPQ01000395.1 coordinate 17,942, forward strand.
TAGTCGCAGTCGGTGTCCGCAAGACGGTAGATCTTGAAACTATTTTCAGTCGACTACTCAACAACGCGGAAGGAGACAATGAAAAGAAATGGAGCCATTTAGAACTGATCAAATATCTCGCCTCGGTGCAAAACGACATTCCGTCGGACGATCTCAAGAAGTTGCGAGAGTCACGCTTCTGTCCGGCCGAGGCTGGTCCCAAGGGCATGATGGCCTCTACTAAGGCATCCAAATCTCTGTACAAAGTCTCCGAGCTCTTTGAGCCTAAGGATGCGCTTCGTACTCTTGGACTATCGATACTTCAGTGGCCTGGGCCCCCAGGAAGTTTTCGTCCCAGCAGCGCCGAGGCCCGGTTTCTTTCGTTGCTTGGACTGCGGAGCTTCCCTACAGTTCCTGAACTAGTAGAACTCATGTCGTCAAAGGACGACGATGTGTTGCGAACGGCGGCAATGACTTATTTTATCACGAATCATCATTCCAATCGCTACGGTGCTTTTGATTTGAGTGGGAGTCAGAGGGCTTTCTTACCACTTCAAGGAAGCACACAGCTCGTAGCCCCGTCCAAGTGTTTTACGAATGAGAAAGCTGCCGTGCTTGGGTTTCGTATTTTACGAAGAGACCTCTACGATCACGCAAATAAGTTCGGTGTGGCCAGGGACCCTCCCATGGTTGAGTGCGTCAACAAACTGCTATCGAGCCCACCGCGCGATCACCAGTCTGCCGCGACTCTCTTCAGCTATTTCGCGTCCCGCATTACGGAGGTTCGCGAGAACAGCTTGACAAAGCTTCGAAATGCGCTTTTAGTCCCCGTGACGAGGACGAGACTCGCACAGTCATCGTCCAGGGCAAGTACTTCGACGACTGTGTCTCACATTAGCCCTTCACGAGCATATCTGGGCACGTCGTCCACGTATGGTGAGATATTTGACTTCGTGGATTTCGGTCAGGAAGCAAATGCCTTTCTGTTTCACTGTGGAGCCAAGAGCGAGCCTACCAAGCTGGAGGTTGCACACATGGCATGCAATGAGCCAGCAAGGCTACTCAGCGTTCTCCAGAGCCCGGAGAAGTACATGGATCTTCTCAAGTCTTTGGCCGAGTCTTCCGCTACGTTACATCGAGACAAGGAGCTGTGGAGCAAACTCAAAACGAGCCCTTGTCTCTTGGCATACAAAGAACTGTCATTACCGTCGACTACCAAGGGGGATTTGATAGACCTGGATGAGGATGAAGCTCCGATCAAACAATACCAGCTCGCCTCGGCTGGCCAGATTGTTGTTCTGGATGACATCATCAGCTATCGTCTGTTCAAGGAACAATTAATTTGCGCGCCGGAGGAAGACGCGTTAGAGACATTCTACCTACAGCTCGGCGCGCTAAAATTAAGCAGTATCGTGCAGGAAGATGTGCGCATTGGGCCTCACACTGCAAAACAGAAAGTAGCCGAGCAACTTCGTAAACATGTCGTGGAGAGATCGAAAATCTTCCTGTACGAGTATGCCAGTTATCGGCGAGACGCGGTCAAGCATGACTCCAAGTGGCTAGAAAAGAACCTCCGAGTCGAGATGGTGCGTTCTGTCGCGCTGAGACGCATGCTACAAGGTCAACGGCAATCTCACACAGAGAAACGGTCGGCTGCGGGTTCTCATGAAAACGGCGGCGCATGGGTGCTCTATGTGGCCGATGATGGCCAGCCGGACATGTACCAGGTAGGGCAGGCTGTCTGCCAAATGCTATTGAATCGACCGAACCAGCAGGCCTATCTCTTTTTCGAGCCGTTCCTGACTCTCGATCTTTATGGACTCCGCGCCCGTGGCTACAATGTGGACCGCATCTTACGCGCCAAGGCGGTTGAAGCACGCATTGCAGAGGAGGAGAGAAGAAAGGCTTTAGCAGAAGAACAGAGGCAGATTCAAGACAGGGAGCGGACCTGGGCTCAACAAGGCAAGGGGTCGGGCGACAGCACCGCCGGGGAGCTTTCAAACGCAGCAGCTGCCGCCAGGCAAGTTGTTCAAACGCCCGAGCAATCAAAACCAGCTATGCCCGGTTCATGGGGCTCGCCCGAAGATGACATTCCGGACCGTGCAAAGCAGTCAAGGAGAAGCGGCGGCGTAGGCGGATTGTTCTCCAGCCTCTCCCGCAAATTAGGTCTTGATAGCCAAGAAGAGGGGAGCAAAGATGACGCCAGGAAACAGCTTGAGCAGTTTGTTGACGCCTCACCACCGCAAGCAGGCGCGCCGAGTGCTGGGCAGCGGCCAAACAAAATTGGAGACCTACAAGACGACGGCCGAGTGACCAGTCCAGCCCTCGTGCAGCAAAACCTTCTCAATGCCGTTAATGCCACTCGACCGCACGGATCAGATCATGTATTCTCTCAACCCGAAGTCAACGAAGTCAAGGAACAGGTCACCTATTGCGATAGCACGCCCGCTCAAAACATCACCTTTGCTGCTGAGGCCTCCAACCAGATGAGGGTCTTTATTTCCAAACATGTACGCGCCCCCGTGGCAGACTTCCTCTCCGCCAACATCGGTCCCATCAACACATTTGCAGGACTGCTTGCGGACATTGCCGGCATCTACTCGCTGTCGCCCCAGGTCCTACACATATTTTATGATGAGTCTGGCGGCACCATTGCCTTCAACACGGGGGGGAGCATCTTTTGCAACCTGCGCTTCTTTCTGCAGTTGCACGCAGCGCAAACTCAAACGGGGCGTGGGAAAGCCGATGCAGCGACTTGGTGGTGGGTAGTGCTAGCGCATGAGTTGGCGCATAATCTCGTTTCGACGCACGATTCGCAACACAGCTACTACACGTACGTGCCCATATATTTCTGCCCTTGTTTTTTATTTTTTCCCTTGGGCACTGGATCCCGTATATCAACAGGACTGACAAGACATGCAGCGAATCTTTCATTCAGCAGTACATGGGGAAAATGGTGGCCAAGGTCACGCAAATGGCTGCGTCGGCGACTCCTGCTCCGCCGCCAGCACTGGCCGATGCTCATGTGCCAAGCTCAGCATCATCTGATCTTGCCCTTCGCCCACCGCCTCCTTATACCATGAATTCGGGCTGATGGGATCATGTTTTTGGACAGTGTGTCTCCTGACGGCGTTGAGGACCGGGGTGCATTGGATCGGGTGGACTTGCCTTGCGCGCGGCCAAGATGAGCTGTAAATACTAGAATCTTGGCCACTTGTTTTGTCATGACGATGCGACTTGTACATAGAATTTATGCATGTATAGATAGCACATATATGAATCTAATTGCATGGTTTGGCGTTCTTGAACTTGCGGACAGTCTGGTACCATCTCGCCCATCGTCCTTCGCTGGCGCCAATGCCCATGTTACGCAGATTGCTCATCACCTTGCGCCAGAAAGTCTCAACCAAGGCTTGAAAAACGCCTCTAGTGGATAAGATTTGATTTAGACACTCGGTATTCCTCACCCCCCCTCGCAGGGCCCGAGAAACACAAGGCTGTCGGAAGATTCGAGCCCTTGCGCTGTACCTACCTAATTCTGTAGATCTTGACGGTGTCAACACGTGCCGTCGCACGTGACCACGTTCCACTCCAACAACTTCATGACCGACCGATCCCGCGAACCAACCCCCATGTCAACTCCGCGCTGGGCAAATCGTCAAACCTATCCAAACTCCTCCTCCCACTCCCACGCGCCGCGCTGCGACCCAATCGCTCACCATGGTCTACATAACCGCCTTCTGGGGCGTCTTCGGTACGTTTCCCCCCCCCCCC
>SRPQ01000396.1:0-21690 GCA_018360075.1 Claviceps cyperi
CGAGACCATGATAACTGTGAGGGATGGGATGATGGAGTTGTGCATTGGATTTGGCAATCTTGTGTGTAATGAAGGCAAATGGCGATTCCTCTCTACACGATAAAGAGAGAGACTGCGTGTTGGAATCGCCGGATAGAAGTGGGGCATAAGAACAGTGTAGTGAGCGCACGCTGATTGGTGTGTGCTTCGGATGTGGGGGCACAAGCCCACACAACGAAGCAAAACACCACAAGGCGGGCATCCGCCCCTTTTTGCCTGGGACCACGAAAAAGAATGCAAGCTACCAATACGATCTCTCTGTTTCTGTTTCTGCGCTAGTGCTTTTTATCTTTCATTGTTTATTGAGTGACCTTATGGTCCGACACTCACCTTTATTCCTGTCTCTATTCCAGAGAAACGAGGGCCGAAAATGAATCAACGACAAAGGCCAAGTTTTGCTATCAACAATTTAGTCATGCTGTGGTCGTCGACTTTTGGCAAACAACAGCATTCAAGTTCTGTCTTGTTGACGCTACAATTTAAAACGGGCACTGATGGAAGCTCTGCACCATACTGTATTTTCTAGTACATGAATGACAAGAGCCTGACATGGTCTTCTAACATTAAATGGAATGTAGATAAAACTATGAGTTAATCACGGTCGAGTGGCTTGGCCCGTGGTGGTATTTCCTGAAAAAGTGCTGATACAAGTAAAAGTTGACAAGCAAGAGAAGAGAAAGCTTTCAAGAAACGGTGTAGAGCACTACTTTTACGCGTAGAATAGAATGAAAACCAAGAATGAAGGAAAAAAAAAAAAAAAATAAAGGAAAAAAAAAAAAAAAAGAGGACTTTGGTCCAGTTTAGCTGCTCGTTTCCTTTTCTCCTCGATTTGAATGACCAAAGTCACTCCATTTCCAACGGCATCGGGTCCAGTCAACGACCCGATCACTCCAAAGTCTCATCGGCAGGGACACCGTCGTCGTAACCTCGCTGCTCATCTTCAATTTCATCGTCGTCATCCACAGTCGCGTCCTGGTACTGCTGGTACTCTGAGATCAAATCGTTCATGTTGGACTCAGCCTCGGTGAACTCCATCTCGTCCATGCCTTCGCCCGTGTACCAATGCAAGTACGCTTTGCGTCGGAACATGACGGCAAATTGATCGCCGACGCGCTTGAAGATGTCCTGGATGGCTGTGGAGTTGCCGATGAACGTGGACGACATCTTGAGACCCTTGGGGGGCACAGTGCACATGGAAGTCTGCACATTGTTGGGGATCCACTCGACGAAGTAGGACGAGTTTTTATCTTGAGTCTTGCGCATCTGGTCCTCGACTTCCTTTCCAGAGATGTTGCCACGGAACATGGCCGAGCAGGTGAGGAAGCGACCGTTGCGGAAGTCGGACTGCGCCATCATGTTGCGCGGGTCCAGCATCTGCTGGCTGAGATCGGCAACAGTGACGGATCGGAAGGAGTGGCTTCCACGGCTGGTCAAGGGGGCGAAACCAACCATGAAGAAGTGGAGACGTGGGAATGGTACCTAAAAGTTTCCCGATAAAAAAGAAGAAGTCAGTAATGCAACCAAATATGAATAAAACACACAAAAGCTTTGCGGCAGCCCATTCCATTTCTTACCAAGTTGACGCAGATCTTTCGCAAGTCCGAGTTAAGCTGGCCAGGGAAACGAAGAGATGTGGACACGCCAGACATGACGGTCGAGATCAGATGGTTCAGGTCGCCGGTAGATGGAGTAGCCAGCTTCAGAGTTCGCTGGCAGATGTCGTACAGAGCCTGGTTGTCAATACAGAAGGTCGCGTCCGAGTTCTCCACCAGCTGGTGAATAGACAAGGTGGTGTTGTAAGGCTCTACAACAGTATCAGAGGCCTGAGCGGACGGGTATACGCTGAAGGTAGCCAGCATGCGGTCCGGGAATTCTGCAAAGGAAGGTGTTGCCGAGTTAGCCTGGCTTTAGCCCGAAGTGCTCTCATCGACTTGCGCGGTGGACTCTTACCTTCTCGAATCTTGGACAGCAACAAGGTACCCATGCCGGATCCGGTACCTCCACCGAGCGAATGCGTGATCTGAAAGCCTTGCAAGATGTCGCAGCTTTCAGCTTCACGACGAACAACATCGATGACTTCTTCTACCAACTCTGCACCTTCCGTGTAGTGACCCTTGGCCCAGTTGTTGGCCGCCGATGACTGGCCAAACACGAAGTTGTCAGGACGGAAGAGTTGTCCTAACGGACCAGCCCGCACGGCGTCCATGGTTCCAGGTTCCAAATCGACGAGCACTGCACGAGGGACATATTTGTTGTTCGAGGCCTAACGATGGAGAGCTTGTTAGGTGGCCAGTATATAGGTACGGTCGCAAGCAATGTCCCTCACCTCGTTGAAGTAGACACTGATTCGGTCAAGCTGGACTCGATTATCGCCGTGGTATCTAGTGCGGTTCCATCACTGTTAGAAGATATCAAGAGATGGCCGGGGAGAGAGATGTTAGACTTGCTCGCCACTGTTGTCAAGACCATGCTCGCCCAGGATATTTTGCCAGAATGCGCTACCGACTTGGTTGCCCTAAAGCACAGAGAGTCAGAACTGAGAGAGGCAGGCAGCCCCGCAAGCTCCCTGAGAGGCTCCCCAAGAAGTCGTTCAACCCGAAGACGGGAACTTACACATTGGCCGACTTGGAGATGGACCTATAACATCGTGAAAGTTGCCACACATTAGCCTCGGAACAGTGCTTGCCAACAATTGAAGGGCTATAAACATACGATCTCCGGCATCTTCACACTCGACCTGACGCAGGTCAGACGGTTTTTCAGAGGGGATGCGAGGCGACAGACTCGTGCTTGGTGGAATCAAATTGAAAAGCTTCAAGAAGATGCGTGGAGAAGAAGTAGGGTGGTCGATAGTTCGAAAACGCGACTCGTGATGCTTTACGGAGGCGATATCTCGGAATCCAATGTTTGGTGCCAAACCCGACATAATCTCTGTGGGATGATGCGCCCAAGGGGTGCTGACACAGCAGGCGCGACTCACCCAACGGATATAGGGCACCAATGACCATGCAGCTTACTCGCGACGGTGGGGGCTGTGGCTTTGCGGTTTCCCCTTGTCAGCTGTCAATGGTCATAAACGGTGACCGATTACGACCGCACGCACGTGACGATAGCTGCATTGCTGTACAACGCACGCTTTGCAATCCTCTCCACAGATCATGAGGAGATGAGGGGCTATCCTTGTTAGCGTGATGAAAGGTCAGTCCAACTCACGCGACATTGTGACATGCTTGCCTCGTTGTGTGCGGTCGTTGCAAGCTCAGCAGCTCGGCCCGGAAATAAAATGGCGACCAAGATGGATACATATATATTCTGTATTATCGTCATTCTTCACAACTCAGTAAGGCGGAGTGTCCGAGTGGTTAAGGAGACTGATTAGAAATCATTTGGGTTCGCCCGCGCAAGTTCGAATCTTGTCTCCGTCGAGTTATTTTTTTTCTCCAGGCGATCCGGTGATCTCCAATTTTTTGGTGCATGTATCCACTTTTGACAAATTCAGGGTCAATTTCGCTTCTTTTGGGTAAAGCATCAAATTCCGCACCCTCTCTTCGCATCTTCCCAACAGACTCGATGGCATTATGCCGGGATTCAAGTTGTCGTCTATTCTTTTGTTCTCTTTGATCATATCCGAGATGAGTCCTAAACTCTTCATTGTCGTTGAGGCAATCCAAAGACGGTCTGGGTACCTCCTCCTAACGTATAGTGAAAAGATCTGTCACGTCGTGTCCGACTCTCTCTTGGGCTTGAGATGCTGGCTGTTGCTTGCCAGCACTGGTGCGGTGCCGACGTTCGTGTTGAGAGCTTGAGACAGGTGAACCACTTTGTGTTCATGGAGGTATGAGCCCTAGAATCCAGGTATAGTAGGGTGAGGACATGATTGATTGTGATGTTGGATTCTATCTTCAACGATCTTCTTTCCTTCAGCTTCCCGCTCGCTCTTTTGTCTTGGGGATGGAATATGGTGGTGTTGAGGTCGAGGGGGCTTGGTTTACAGTCTTCGCGATGAACGACAGCCTACAGGATGGATCATTATGTACTGGTCGAGCTTGTGACACTGTGGTCGAAAAGCAGCACTTGGGACCGGGCGTGATAGATTGTGGGATTCTGTATCATGGAAGAGACGGATGATGGCGTGAAGGGGATTGGAAAAAATGGATGGGCGACTTTCTTCGATAACGTCTGGCATCTTGGCGACGTGATGACATGATGGATGGATATCAGTAGCAAATACAAATAATCAAAACTACAGTCTACAGACGTTAGTAGAAAGTGTCTGGAGCCAGTAAAACAGTCAACTGAATGAATGGTCTGGCACGCCGTTTTAGACTAGACATCTGGCCTCTTAGTTGAGAGTAATACTTGGCGCATTCTCGGCTTGTTCGCTGGTGGTTTCATGTCGGACGAGATGTTTTTTTTGCATTGTAGGATCTGCCTGATAGGCTGATCGGCGTCGAATTGGTCAATGGTAGTACTAGCAGTAGCTATAGTAGCTATGAACACAGACGGCAGGAGATCAAGATAGTTCCATTCCTCTCCGTCATGAGCGCTGGTGTTGCTAAGTACTGAGCTCTCGTAGCTAATTACACATGTGGTTCATTATCGCTAAATACATTCTCCCTGACCAGCTCTCTAGCCGCGTGTTCGTGTATCGAGGCTTTATTAGTTTATTAGTTACAATGCAGGGAATGAGTCGTCATTATACCGAGGTACGTAATGTTGAAATTCTAGTCGTCATAGATGCTGTTGAAATGGTGTTCGCGATGAAAATGCTGGATGATAGAAGAAAAGAAAGAAATCGTCATATACTAGTTATACACAGCGACAAGACACCCCCTATGACTCAAGAGACTCGTACTTTTGCTCGGCGCGCTCAAAGGCCCGATGCAGGGGAATGTCTGCCAAAGCAACAATCTTTGTGTTTTTGACATATTTCCAGATGAAGTAGGCGGTGATGACGAGAGGAATGTCGCTTTGTGTTTGTTAGTGCTGTTTGTTGCAGTTCATCCTAGAGGGAAACATTGTATGCCAAAAAGGGAGCGACTCACAGATATGCTGAAACAAACGTGCTAGAACTCCAGTTCCCGTTTGTAAAGACGGTGAAGCCGCTTGTCAGGAGAATGATGATGCACATGAAGAGGGCAAAGTATGAAGAGTAGACTATTTGGAATGGATATGTTAGAAAGAAGATAATCCCGGACACCAAAGGAAGAAGAGCGACGATGAAAGAAAGGCCACTTACGGGTCCATGGATTCCACCACGGGAGCCGCGTGAGCGGAATAGCCTGCTGCTTCATGGCCAGTCGCAGACGAATGTGGTTCACGAGGACAGCGATCCACGAGATCAAGACGCCAGCCGACGTCAGATTGACCAGCCAGTAAAAGACGGTAATGGCATTGTTGGACAAGCTCATGAAGCTGAGGAAGCTCCCCGCCATGAAGACAAAGACGCACATGTACGGCACGCCCCAAGAGGTGGTACGTAGAAAAATAGACGGCGCCTGCTTCTTGACGGCCAGACCATACAGAACACGCGTGCCAGCCAGCAAGCTCTGGTTAGAGGACGACCACGCGGAAGTAATGACGATAGCGTTCACGACCGACGGCACGGCAGGCAATCCCGCAGCAGACGCCGCAATAACAAACGGACTCTGCGCCGTCGTCGAGCCATCGCCCTGCAGCCGCGGATCATCACTGCGAACCAGCATACCGACAATGAGAATGGCCAGCATATAGAACAAGATGATGCGAATAAAGACATTCTTGCACGCCTTGGGAATAGCGTTCCGCGGGTTCTTCGTCTCCGCACCAGCCATCGCAATCGACTCAATCCCAGCAAAAGAAAACACCGCCCCCGTCATGACACTCCAGTAGCCCAGAAAACGACCCCAGGACCCGTCCGCAAGATACTCGACAAACGGACCCGGATGGCGCCAATACCGGAAATACACGGCCGGCGTGCCCGGCACCCCCCCCAGATCAATCACCAGACCCAAAATAATGAGAAAGACAACAAGCAAGATCTTGAGGACCGCGAACACGAACTCAACCTCTCCAAAAAGCTGCACAAGAGACATGCCGACGAGAAAGGTCAGCAGGATAAACACAACGATCCATACCGCCGGGTTAATCGTCGTCCACATCTGAAACAGCACGCATATGGCGGTAATTTCGGACGGAATCGACAAGATATTCCCATAGACGAGGTTCCAGCCAATGGCAAACCCCCATGCCGGATCGACGAGGAATTCCGCATGCCGCACAAAGGCTCCCGTCACGGGGAGCAGCGCGGCTACCTCCCCGAGGGCGAATTGCACCGCACAGACGACCAGGCCGATGGTTGCGTACCCGAGGAGTGCGCCGGCGGGACCTGCTCTCGCGACGGCGGATCCGAGACCAAGGAAGAGTCCTGTGCCGATGGCGCCTGCGATGCCGAGCATGGAGAGATGGCGCTCTGCGAGGCCGCGCTTGAGATGGTGGCCCTCGTGTGCGGTGACGAGATCGCCGTCGGCGTCGTCTTCTGAGGTGAGGGGCGGTCCTGATACGGTTCTTGTTATGGTGTCTGGTTGGGCTTTGGGGATGGGATCTGGGCCCGGCGGCGCATCAACATGTCCTTGCTCGGTGGTGGTGGTGGTGGTGGTGGTGGTGGTGGCCTCCTCATCCTGGTTCCGGCTTGGCAGCCCTGCTGGTCGGCTGAAGAGCCTCGTGAACGGCATAGAGAGGTGGTCAATGGAAGGACGCCTACACCGAACGGACGGGTGGATGGTGAACCGCAGGAGAGCAGAAGAGTGTTGCAACTTGTACGCAGAGAGCTGTGGTTGCGTCCTGTTCTCTTCCGCAGCGAGCACAGCACATTCTGGAAAATCAACCCGCCTTTTCATGGATCCCCGCTTTTTTAACGTGCGAATTGGACCCCTGTTTGTGCGTGCTTCGATGCGGGGCTGTCTGTCTGTCATGCGCTCGGATTCTCGGCCGGTTGGAGGACGGCGACTGTGTTTCTCGTACGAATGTATTGTGTGCAATCGCTGTAGAACTTGCGTCGATTTATTCAACACGGTTGTCTTGTTTTTTGTTGTGTTGTTGAGGGGCGGGCGGGTGCGTAGGCGAACGTTTGACGTTGAACACCCGATGAGTCGATGAGTCGATGGATCATGCATGAATCATGATTCATGGGGTTGTACTGTACCGAGTAGTTACGTACATAGCAGCAAATGTTCCCAAGGCCAGGAGTCCAGGACCCAGGTATGAAGCCAGAGCTTGAGATGGTGGAACGTGAATGCTAACTATATTCTTGTTCAAGCTACTGCGCCTTAGTTACCTTTTATTATCGACTCTCTTTCTATTCTATCTTTTTTCAAAAGTTGGTTCCACAAACCGTTTCGCTTCTGTAAACTCGTCTCTCCGACTCTCTCGAGGCAAGCAAGGATGCAGTGAAGGAAGGAAGCCTAAAATGCAAATACTTGCTGAACCAGAGGAATTCGATGGCAGAACAACAAGATCGGACATTGAATGAGAAAAAGGATCCAAGAGTCGGAACCCCGCGCGGGGCCCCCGTCCCTGTGCCTGTGTATGGACTCGGCGTACTCCGTGAGTCCGTATAACATACCATATATAGAATAGTTACATGCGTATCACGAAATCAATAAATCGGGCGACAAGTTTCCACCATAAAGAACAATCGTAAACCACGTTTCGAGAAGCCCAACATGGAGCGGTCCCGACTCCCAGTCGATTTAAGATATATCTGTCCCCACCCGCACATGCGGCACATGTCTGGGGTTCGTAGTCGAACTTCTCCCTCGCACCGAGCGTCGCAGCTTGTTCATGTACGAAGCGCCCTCCCCGACTCCCGAGTCCCACAGAAACACACCGGAGAGAATTCTCCAGGCTCTACATATGTACCTAGAAGAGCCCCTGGGCCATTGCTGCATGCATGCCGCCACACACGACGGGATACAGAACGGATAGACGCGGTCCCGCCGCGATGCACCATGCCTAGGGTCTCAGGAGAATCATACGGGCTGGACAGGGGGCAATACTCGATCGTCCGTTCGTTTGCTCTCTCATCGGTCTTTTCGTCCGGTCTCTTGATGCACCGAATCGGGGAATCGCGACGTCTCATATTCAATGCACGCAGGAGTCAGGACGCAGGTGAGGGCCGCGTGTGAACCCGCTGGTCCGGTGTGGGCGGGCGGACGGGTAGCTACGTTCCTGATGAGTGATTCAGTGTGCTGGAAACGCTGCGAGTACGGGATAGCTGTCGAGAAAAAAGGGCAAAATTCTTTTTCATGAGCATGAGGGCCTCTACGGACTACGGTCTGCGAAGTTGTTGCACAAAAGGAACCCTGCAGGCTGCAGTACAGTAGAGGCGTGTTAAGTTTACGCGGTGAGCTTGAGCCAGATGGCGGACCATGGCCTCTTGGAGGCGCAGAGGCTTGGGCCCTGGTGATCCGGTGTCACCTCGCCAAATCTGACACTTCTCTCCCTTTTCCTTCTTTTTGCAACTTACACACACACCCAATCTATTATCTTCTCACGCGGCACGCCCCGTCTTGAACGTACATGCATGCCTGCATCATACATGGCATGGCATCGCACGCATTTGTGTTGCCTCGCCCCCGAGTGCCGGCAGCCGATATGTCACCCCATGTCACGGCAAGAATATATGCATGCACGTTCAACGGGAATACGCCACCGGAAGTATCTACAGTACCTAGTAATCGACCAGCTCACCACCCAACCCATGAGCCCCCTCCCTCCCTGATCCCTCCCTGAGTCACCACACAAGCATCCCACAAACTTGTAGGCAGCTGATGTACAGTACCGGTAGTTACCCAAGTTCCAAGTACATAGTATCGCGCGCGTCAAGCATCACTGCAGCGCCAGCTCCGGGCAACGGCTCACTCATGCACCCAACCGGCATACATATGCACCTAGCAGACGCGCCGCCCAAGTACCTACCTAGGCACCTATCTCTCGAAGTCTCTGCACCAGTCCAGTCGCCGCTGTTCTCACCGCGTTTCCAAAAATGCAGCCCTTGTCGTGCTGCATTGTCGGGCGCCGTCGACGAACGGACGGGCGGGCGGGTTCCAACTTCCAAGGCAAGGGTCTGAGCTATGTAGATGTAGGTACACACCTAGGTAGGTAGGCAAGTTAGGTAGCTTGACAACTTGTACCGAGCATGCACTGCACATACAATCAATCAATCTGCCATCTCTCATCGCCACAACGGAAAAAGCGGCACATACTCCGTCCGTGATATGTACCTACGTACCTACGTACCTACGTACCTACGTACCTACGTACCTGCACATGTGCACGTAACGCCACAGGCACAGGCACAGGCAGGCACCGGTACGCGCATGGCACGGACACGCCACCAGCGTACGATAACATGCAGCCATCTACTACCGCACGAACCTTCACGATTGCACGAGTTTGCCATGTGCGCAGGCTCGTGCTCACGCCATTCCCGTCGATGGGGAGACAGGCTTAAACAAGGAAACAGGCCGCAGGTGGAGACGCCGGACGTAAGTGGATCCAAGGGTTCGCCTCCGATACGATAGGACTCGGGAGTTTGGTGCTTACGATGAAAAGCCGAAATAAGGCTGGCCAATCATGAGAGCTGATGGCTCAATCTCCACGCCACGCCCGTACGAAAGTTCGAAACACGTTCCCTCATGTCCTCATGTCATGATCTGTACTCCGTGCAATGGAGTAAATTAGGACATATAGCATAACTATGTAGGTTAGGTATAATTTGTCACAGAATATCTATTGTTACAGAATATGTACATACTCCGTACTCCGTAACTCCGTTCGGAGCAGCTTACCACCGTCTGTCGTGCGTCGTCACCGTTCGTGAAAACATGCCATGCCATGCCATGCCAGGCACGAGAGACAAGATGCTTGTCTCGGTGTATGTATCAGAGTGGAGCTGCTGGCCGTTTCACGACTGACAAACGGAGCAATGAGGCACAATAGGGAACTTTGCGTCATGAACTTCAACTTCGTCTGCGTCAAATTTTACATCTGATCTGCCCATCAACTAACTGGGCGTTTAGTTTGGCACTGCAGTCTGCCGCACTGAGAAGCATACATAGCTTGACATGCATTCGGACACTTGAAGGTAGGGCTTGCCATCGGCTTAGCAAGCACTCATCCGATTTGGGAATATCTCTTGTTGGATCTAATCATCTAATCTAGCCACAGATCGCGTCGTGACATGAAACGCCCCTGTCCCATTCTTATTTATATCATTGCTCACGCATGGAAAAGAACCCAAAAAGTCATGTAGAAAAAAAAAAAAAAAAAAAAAAAAAAAAAAAAAGACAAAACGCCATGCTTCAAGCCATACCTTTCCCACCATGAGTACTGATGATGCTGATGCCATCAAACACGAAATAACCGTTCGAGCGTCGCAGTAGGCTGTTTGTGCTTGATGTCGTAACTTCGACCGTGATTCCCATCCAGAAATTCAACGCCTTACCGTTCAAGAGGCAATAAAGAATTCATCACGCCATTCGAAATTGAATGCCCATCACTCCGCACTTAGTCGGCCGACTTGTGCATGGAACCAGTAATGTAGTTCTCGGATCCCAGAGCATTGATGGCGGCCACATCTTCGGGCGACAGAGTAAAATCGAAGCTCTCCAGGTTACTTTGAATGCGAGAGGCAGTCAAGCTCTTGGGAAGCACCACGTTGCCGCGAGCCGCGTTCCAGTTGAGCAAGATTTGCGCAGTGGTCTTGTTGTACTTCTCGGCAATAGCCTTGATTGTGGGATCTTCGAGTTTGTTGCCGCGAGCCAAAGGTGAATAGGCCTCGATCTTGATGCCATGCTTGTTGCACAGCGCAACGAGAGCCTCTCGTTGACAGAATGGGTGAACTTCGACTTGGTTGACCGCAGGCACAACCATGGCGTTTTCCAAGAGATTCTCGATGTGCGCAGCGCCAAAGTTGGACACACCAATAGACTTGACTTTGCCGAGCCTCTGGGCCGTCTCGAGGGCGCGCCAGCTCTCTAGTCGTTTCTGCTCATCCTCGGCAGGAGAGTGAATCAGGTAAAGGTCGAGGTAGTCGAGTCCGAACTTCTCCAGCGAAGAGCACAAGGCCTGGAATGTGGCCTCATACCCGTGGTCGGCGTCCCAGAGCTTGGAACAAACAAAGACCTCCTGTCGCCGAGTACCAGTCTTCTGGAGCCAGCCTCGAATAGCACGTCCGCAGGCTTCTTCGTTGGCATAGCGAGCGGCCGAGTCGATGTGACGGTAGCCGGCTTCCAGGGCAGCCGTGACGGCGTCTTCTGTCTCTTGACCATTGGGGGCCTTGTACACGCCGAGGGCGACCTGGGGGATCGAGTTGCCGTCGTTCAATTTAATGGAAGCAACAGACTTAACCGACGAGAAGGAACTGCTGTGGGATCGGCTTTGACGCTGAGCGTTGACAGCCTTCTTCACCGAGATATGACACTCGGAAGGCGTCTCAGTGAAAGTTGCGGAAGGGGCCATGATGGATCAAGAAGGAAGTAGAGATGCGTAGTTCTGACTTTAGTGATTGAGTGCACGGAAGGATACCGAGATGAGGGGATTTTTTTCTTCTTGTAAAGTTGTGGATGAAGACGAAAGGGCGGTTGGATCCAACAGAATCACCTTGACCGTGGGCTTGCGAGGGCCTTATATACTGGAGCAAAGTTGAGCTCAGGAGAATTCAGTATATACTTGCCAACCTCGAGAAGCATCCACTGCTCCTGTCATCGCTCTTACACCCATGGCAGTTGTGAACTTGTGTTCCTGGGCCATGCATATCGGTACAACGTCATCGCCATTAGCCTCGACCCGACAAAAACAACAACAACAGTATGGCCCGTATTATATCGAGACGCCTCGCTCAATCATCGAGGGACACCCAATGGACTATTGATGGAGAGTCAGGACGAAGTGATTGGACAGGACCGACGTCAAAGCATCACCCTGCGGTGTCTCGCACTTCATCCACGGTACGGGTGGCATTGCGGTGGATAGATAGAGGGCCACGATATCGGTCCTGCGGCATTTAATCAGGGTTTTGGTCGGACGTTTTGCTTCATCTTTCTCGTTCTTGTCGTTTGAAATTACCTCTGGGACCGTGTGTCCAGTGTTGCTCAACCGTTGATTGTGCAGCAAACCACGGCGACGTGGATCACGAATCCACGATGGAGCCAGTGGTATCATGACGAAATGTTGGTGGATACCCGGCCGACAGCTCAAACGACATCCTAGCAAGATGCAGACATCCACTTCTTGGCATCCATACCGGCCACCTCATTGGCATCTGACCGTTATGAGAATTTTTCACATTTGTATGCACCTACATACACACCTAGATACCTTGTCTTGATGTAGGCAAGTTAGGTGAATGGGAAATGGGTCATTGTTGTAAAAGATTGACTCTCACTAGTGGAAGTATGTTGATGCATCTTCATGTCAGTCGGTGCCTGGCTGTCTACCGTGATACGTTTGCGCCGCTTCATGGCTCTTGACAGAGGGGCAAATCGAAAAAGAAAAGAGAGACAAGAAGTTGTCATTCTGTGGCAAGACAGTGCTGACCTCGCAGCCAGACAAGGGTGAAGGGACAACTTGACGCAGGCTCTGCTCCCGGATATGTCCGATAACTTCAGTCGCTTCAGTCCAGCGCAGCCAATGAAGTTGTAGGAGATACATAAAGCTGGGTTCCTGAGGCTCTTCCTGATGGACTTGGAACGGAGAGCCCGGGCCGAATGGCGAGCAAGCGGACATGTCGGCCGCATCTGCGAATTGGCAAATTCAGTACGGCATGCTTTGCAACTATGCAGGTGGAAACGCAGAGTAGAGGAGCAATCGAAGGGCTTGCAAGTTCCGACAGAAGTAAAGCAGATTAGGTCGTTTCGCCCGACGAACATGGAAATGCACGTGCGGATCCAGCGAATCGCATTGTACTCGAGGCGGTGACGTCGTCACCTAGGCTTAGCCAGCTGCCAGGCAACCGTCGAATCTGGCTAAGCACTGTGGATAGGTAGGCCCCGCATCGCAAAAAGGGCCATGTATGTATAGACAATAATTGCCACGGCGCATACGGTCAAGTTTTCGTGTTGACTTTTGGGACAGTCCGCTCTGTGAGAATACTCCGTATGGCTCAATGTAAGGAAGAAGTTGCAAGCAAACGGCGGCACCAGCGTTTGCTTAGATTCAGGTACACCTGCCGAGTGTCTCCACCATTGCGCTCGGGTGGCAGGTACAACCGTTGCACAGTGTCGACTGTTGCGTGTTGACATGACCGAAGTTGCGGATGATTGGCTCAATTGCACTTGTAAGTTGCTGGAATATCTGGAGACCCCAAAGGAAAAAAAAAGAAAAAAACTTCCGTGCTTCAGACAGATCCCCGGCTCTGGCATTTCGATCATCATCCGAGCATCATCAAACAGACACTTTACATGGTCGTACAGCGGTGGCCCGAGGACCAGCATCGCACGACCATAACACACTAGGACCTAGGTACATACGTACAAGGCATGAAAGGGTATGTATCGAGTTAGCTGACCTGATACCAGACGCTTTTCTGCATCTGCAACGCGTTACAACTTACGCGCCAGACAATCAACCCTGCATCCAGCTGATGGACCAATGGGTCAACCATACGTAGCCCGGCCGCTCTTGATGCCGGCTTCAAACAGGAGATAACACCCACTGCGCTGTACGCACCGAATGGGATAATGGGACAATGGACCGCCGCACCGCCTGCAGTTCCGCCGGAATGTTACTGTGGCTTGCCTCGCCGTCACCTCGAGCTCTGCATTTGAACAGAACAGATGCAGCGATTGGCAGGTCTCATGGTGGCATTGCAGGCTGGACCTCTATGACAGCAAGTTGCCATCTGCCACTTCGCCAAGTCGGTCCACACACGTGGTGTGAAAATCGAAAAGCTTCCAAAACGTGTGACATAATTCTTGGCCAACCATGATCGTTGTCAGTCTTTCTCTCATTTTCCAAAAAAATTCAGTTGAGAGTTGAACATTGAACCCAACATCTTCACCTCAAGTTCTCCCACTGACGTCAGACCCCTCCTGTTGTCTTTCGTTAGGTAGGTAAATTACTGAGCCGCGCCGATTCGTTCAGCTCTCGTGTGGATTCCGATCCAAACGAACGATCTCTGCGGGCGGTGCGGATACGAAGCCGCTTGGCGCAAAATCCATGCATAGGTAGGTTGTCAGCGAGAGCCATCCATGATCCACCACTACATACCTACCTACCTGGTATGTACTGTACTGCAACCGTTGTGGCTCTTAGGTCCTGATACTGTCGATCCTCGACCCGGGCCGGGGGTTTATGACTCGCAACAAGAGGCAACAAGGGTAAAAAGACGACGGACTGTTTCCTGGCGCCGTTCGGCCCGGTGCCAAGCCATACTCCGTTGGGTACTCCGTAGTGATGAAGGTCGGCGGTATCAGTCGATCCACTCACGATCCAGTCTTTTTTTCTTTGGTCCTTGACTCCTTGTTACCTAGATGGGTAGGTACCTATGTAGGTATCTAATGTTTTGACCTCTTTCGCAAACATGGTGGATGAATGGGCCCAGATAATGGCATCATCTCAGCTGCCCCGTACCTAGGCCACTTGGGGGAAAGAAGAAAGTCGTCAGAATATCCTACCTAGCTGCG
The DNA here is from genome assembly GCA_018360075.1 of Claviceps cyperi. Taxonomy (NCBI): domain Eukaryota; kingdom Fungi; phylum Ascomycota; class Sordariomycetes; order Hypocreales; family Clavicipitaceae; genus Claviceps; species Claviceps cyperi. Next base: position 14,706 of record SRPQ01000396.1, read on the forward strand.
ACTGTTTCACCACTTCACCGTGGTGATATGCCTTGCAAGTTGCAACGCAACTATGTATCAGAGGCTGCGCACTCACCCCAGGCTCTACTGACTGGCTACATTGATCAAGGCGTGGGAGAGGAATTGACCCCTGCTGCGATGGATTCCAACGAGACGATCCAGAGACGATCTAGAGAGATGCTCGAGTGAACACAATGGCGATCTGCACGCTTGATCCGTAATTACTGATGACCAAGGTTCGTTCTGCAACTTGAGGCATGTGAGAGCGCTTCCGTGTACATAGATGCCATCGAGATCATAGATATTGTCGATGGTGACGGATGTGAAGACAGGGCTCAGCGTGTTGATGCCAACCACAGAAATTGCCATATGCAGGACCAATTCCTTGAATCCTTGCACGAAGCCTTTATTACGCGCCCGCAGAACCAGAAACGTTTCGACTCCAAAAAATACCAAGTCATCGGTAGCGTATGCTACGTCGTCAATACACGAACCGACCGAACCGCTCGCTCCCTAGGCTCCGTGAGGCAAATGCAATGCGCAGGCGGATACTTCAAACCACGGCCACTCGGAAGCACATTTTAAACCATCTAGCACAGGCATGGACAGGGAAAAAATATCGTCAAGTTGAAATAAATGCTTTCGCTACGTACTGTCTCGACTCTCTCATGTATCCTCCCAAAAGGTGAGCATCATCTATCCATAATGTAGAGCACATAATCAGATCAAAACAATGTAAAGAACACGCCACAGAAATTAAGTCAATGCTCGCTTCGCTTCAGAGTCGCTCTGCCTCTCGAGAACCACCCGTTCGCTCCCCGAAAGAAAAAAAAAAATATTGCCGTGCTAAAAAAAACCATGCATGATAGTCCACCCACAATGAAAGTCGTTGTTGTTCGTAGTTTCCAAACAAATAAATAAAAAAAACCCCTCAAAGATGCAAGAATGTCGTTCGCTCGCTCAGATGCACATTAGATAAGAAAATCGCCGCCGCAATGATGTACCTCAGTCCTCGTTTTTGTATATGAGAAGGAGGGAGGAAAAAGTAAGAAAAGGGAAGAAAAGAAAAAGAAAGGAAATCAAAATCAGAAATGATGATGATGTGTTAGATGCTCCGTCGGCACAACTTGTACAACTGATCCGACAGCTCCTGCACCTCCTCCTTGGGCAAGACGCGCCCCCCGACAGTGACAGTCGGGAAGTGACATTCCGCAGTGTCCGTGATGAGCGATCGTGGAACATCAGATACGGGTGTCGACAGAGAGAGGCTGGAGATACTGGAGATGAAACTCTCGCTTGAGCGGCGAGGATAAGGATTTGTGACAAAAGGAGAAGAAGTGGGGGAGACCTTGAAAACATTTCCATGTTAGTATCTGCCGTCTATCTCTGAAGCTGTGACTTGGAAGACAGAGCGAGCGAGAACGGTGAAAAAGTACGTACGAATGGAGAGATTCGTTCCTTGATGTCTTGCTGCATGCGAAATGCCTTGTCCTGCTCTTCTGCGTCCCACCGCGCGCTGATAAAGGCAGGCGCCTCGTGCACCCACTCCGTGATGCCTATTGATACGGCCCTGAAGCCCGGGGCGTTGGGGCTGGCGAACTTGCACATTTGGGAGTGCGAGGCTTCGACGCCGTAGTAGGTCACGCCAGGGAGTTGAGGGCTTGCGGAGTTGGCCTCGACGACTGTGATTCTATGGAGCAGGAGGTGAGTACAGATGGGATGGAAAGAACGTCAACTGACCAGGGGAAAGGCGTAGGAAAAAGTGAAACATACTTGGTGCCTTTAATGTCCGTCTTGTGGTTTTCATGGACCATTTGCACACGGAAGCGTTGGTAAATGTCTAGAAAGTGGTTGTTGATATTGGCTAGCGTCTCGTTGTCTCTCTTCAGCGTTCGGAGGAGAACAGATTCCGTCTCAAAGAAGCGTCGTGGCATGATGGCGTCGGCCATGCCCTGCAGCATCAGGCCCCATGTTGCGGCATCAGATCCAGCGTGTGGCGTTCCCAAGAAGATGAGTCCATATGTCGAGATGAAGATGGATCGATAGTCCTCGTGGTGCGTCGCTTTGACATCGTTGGAGTAGAGAATAGCACGCTTGACCAGGATGCCCCCCAGGCTGTGGCTGACCCAGATGATGGGGTTTCGGAATGTGCCTTCGCTCTTGCGGAACATGGTCAGGTTGATGACGAGGGTCTGGGCATGTTGGTGGATGTAGTTGTCGCTGGCGCTGTGGTCGTTCTTCCGCGAGTATACGTCGGCGTTGTATCCGTATGTGAGAATGTTGGCCTGTGCGCCCTTGAGAGCCTGGGGCAGGAGATCCGCCGGCCAGAAGCAGCCGTTGCTGGCGGTCCATGTCTTCTGGGGGTCGCCATTGAGGCCGTGGACGAGGACGATGTCGACTTTGGCATCGGGATGAGTGTAGATCGCGCTGGTCTCATAACGTTCTATGGGGAAGGGTGAACGAGGCTACAGGGCAGGCGTGCTCCTTAGTAAAAGAGACGAAAACGAATCAAAGTAGCGAACGTGATGTGGCCCAGGGCTTGGGCTGAGAGATATGGGCATCTATGTCCATAAGCCAGGAGGTATGGGAGTAACCTACCATGATTACTATGTGCCGAACAGGGAAAAGGATGGATAGTTCAGGACGAAAAGAGTCCAGTCGCGCTGCGAAGGGACGAATCGCGTCAAATTGGATAATTAACAGATATTCTGTGCTAGTGAGATCAAGTGAATCAAGTAATGAATGCTTGTGATCAAGCATGATAAACAAAGTCGAGACTTTCGGAAAAGTGAGACAGGCCTCCATCTTTATACAATGTCTGACCCATGCTTCCTCCGCATTAGATTCCTTTGCACGGCCTAAAACGCGAATGCGAGTAAGGAGTTCTCTGATGTTTTACGTTGAACATTGGAAGAGACTAAACTGCCGCGACGACGGACTTGGAAACAAAATGGCCCGTCCTGTTTCTCTTAGACTGATTGGCGGTGGTGTGTGCCACACCCAAGATTCGGACTTGCCATGCTGCAACGTTCTCTTCGCCGGTAACGAGTGTGGCAGCAGGTGCGCCGTCACACCAAGATCCCTCTTTCACTGCTCGGAGATGCCATTGCACACCCCCTTTCCCTCCCCCCCCCCCACTGTTGGGAAACTGGAGCGGGACTAGACAAGCCGATTCCTCCGGATCAGAGAGCATGGCGGGGAATAAACTGCCGAAAGAGGCAGCCTGTGGAAGCTGCGGGAGCCAGTTGAACAACGCGAGATGGGCTGTGTTCAGTCCACCACGACTTGTCCGGCTGCGAGCGACTATCGGCCGAGACGAGAATGGATGGGCGCGGACGGACTCTGCTAGCGGCGGTAAACGAACGAGGAAGGAGGCTCTTTGAGACTTATTCGGACAGAACGCACCCCTGCGCTTGAGCAGAAAACGACAACTTGGCATATCGCCTTGTCTGTAGATGGATCGCCGCAGATGTGGTGTTGGGGTGAAATCTTTCACCAGAGCGTGACAGATGGGTTCATGCGCGCTCGCTGATGTGGCTCAACCTCTTATTTCGTTGTGGGGCGTGACAAGTTGGTTATGCACCGATCGACCCGCATGTGACATGACATGCGAGTGACCAAGATACGGCGATACGGCGTTTCCTCCTCACCATCTGGTCCGAAGCCATGAAACCATTAATCCATGGAAAAGAGGAACCAATATACGCTTATGAGCCAAGAAAAACACTGCTGGTGTGTTGAGGCAATGGCAACCTTTGTCGTGCCATTGTCCAATGGAGTTGCCATAAAATAATGGTCAAGCGCGCAAGGTGAAGTGAAACGGTGAGCTAAAGGCAACAAGGGGCATCACCGCAAACACCCTTACCAAAAGATGGGGGGTGGAAATAGTCGTTTCATTGGCTAGACTTGGTGCCTCATCTAGGGCTGCGCCGTCTTGGACGATTTAGAGCGGCGCCAAAGTTAACCTCGCTAGGGTCACATTTCGGCAACTTCCCAGCACCCTCCGAGCTTGAGATGGGGATTTGTTATGTGTCACAACCATCGATTTGACTCATCACGGCCGTCAACCGGTCGTTAATAGCCTCGCTTCCGATGCGACTCTTGTGGGGATTTCTGTCATTTCTCGGCAAGCCAGTAATTCGGATCCATGATCTTCATAACGTGATGCCGTCCGCTCGGCCGAGATACTTGCCCACACCACTTTGCATAGAGGTGTACAATGCCGCACTAGATTGTCTGGAGTTTAGACGCCGTCGTAGGATTTGTCGCCGAGTCCTTTTGCACCTTGGCCCACGATTGTTGTATTGTCTATAGGATAGAGCTCCTACACCTTCCTGGAGATGAGACGGAGACGAAGCGGTAACCGGCAGTGTCACATCGTTTGGCGTTGCTTTAATTAGACAATGTGAGAGTCGACGAGAATCGAAACCAAGGGGTTCGTTTCAGTATAGATCATTTACTGCCGCCGGTGGTTGGCCTTAGTCCCGAGGCGGCAGCATGATCACGTACTCTCTTGTACTGTGACCAAATTGAAACATGTCCTTGTCTTTCAGCTCCAGGTATCGGCTTTCGGGTACCTTGTCGTGGTTGAGTATCGTGCCGTTGGCACTTTCCAGGTCGATCAGGTATGGCTTGACCCGGCCTATCCTGTCACCGTACTCGTTTCGCTTCTCCGTATAGCGGAACTGTATCACGGCGTGCTGCTTGCTGATGCTAGGATGCTCGGCCGGCAGGTCCACAACGGCCGTTTCTCGTCCAATCAGCCAGCAACTCCTCAAGGCAAGATCAATAGTGTCGACAATGTCGTCTCCTTTGAAGACGAAGAGTTTCCACTGATCACGAGGGGCTGGCTTCCGCGCTTCCGAGGGTTCGTGATATTTGAGCACCACTGATGTTCCGTCAGCTTGGGCGACAGAATTGGATGCCGCCGCCAAGACACCAGAAGCCTTGAAGTTGGGCTTCTCCTTTGGCTTCTCGGGTTCATCACCATTCGTCACGGCAAAAGATGTCTCTTGCGACGGCAAGGGCCCTTCACGCCGGACGGGGCTTCGTCGTCCTCTCCGATCATCTCTATCATAATCGTCTGCATCTTCAATACGTCGCCGGTGGCTCGAGTGCCTCTCACTGCGAGAAGCAGACCCCCTATTGCCTCGGCTATCGCGCGCGCTGCTCCGATCTGGCCCGCGGCGGCGCTCATCCTCTCGATGATGGTGGCGGCGATTCCGAGCGGGTGATTCTGAGCGGCGTCGCCTGTCATGAGACATGCGGCGGTCGGTGCGAGACCCATCAAGCGCTTTTCGTGAGCTCCTTGAGTCGTTGGCCGTATCTCTATCCTCATCTCGACGGCGCCTGCTGCCGCGCCCCTGGTCAGGTTCGTCTGGATGGGCCATGGGGAAAGACTGCTGAATAATTCGGACCGAGTCAAGAGTTTAGCGTGAGAGTTCGGTAACGTGACAACGTGGCATGGAGCACGGCCAATGCAGCAGTATGTACCACGACGAATTGACCTTGAGGCTCGGAGAATGAAACTTGTAAACGAATGTGTGCCGGATGCGAGAGAGAGCGGGAAGTGTCCAAGAGAGGTCAAGACCGTCAAGCTCTAGCGAAGGTGGGGAGGGAAGCTGCCTCTCGGCCCTGTTTAATTGGCGGCCCTGCCATACAACTAAAAGAGCATTGAGAGAATTGCGTCTTGGCATGAGGGCACGTGACCGGGCCGTCAGACAGCTTGAGGGACAAAGCGTCACAATCTTCGTGTTTCTTTCGATTCCCTGCATTATTACACCCACATCAGTCTACTACTCCGTGTAACAATTGGCAACGATCGCGCACCGAAGCGGATACAGAACACTGGCGTCATTGACATGTCTATCCTTTGGCAAGTGAGGTAAGAGAAGGCGACCGCCGTGGAGAGCTATGCAAGCAGATCGACGGGAGAAGTCCGTATTTGTCTTCTGGCGTGCGGCCATCTCGCCTAAGCTCAGAGTCGATCGCGAGTTGATCAGTGACGAAGAGGACCTCTGGTATTTCGTCAACGAGAGCCTTACTACGACGCTTCAATCACTTACGTTTCGAAGCCGGTCGACGAAGGCGGGATGGGATGTCTTGGCCCGCCAGACAGAGAAGATTCTGCCTTGGCACAATGAGGTGTTAGCGACGTTGATAAGGTGTCAGATTCGGGTTCGAATTGGTTTCCGCAATGTTTTGACGACTCTGTCTTTGAAACCGCTATTGATGAGCGAGATTTCATATGGTGTTGCCAATTGTTGAGCTACGTCAGTTGACGTGATCCAGAGTTTCGTTGTAGAGGCATAATGCAGCCTTTGTAACCTCCGGCCACAGTTAGCACGGAAGGGCGGATGCTCAGCAAGTGTGAGCAACCGCCCTTCACCCGCAATGAAGCCGAGCGCCAAATCCCCGTGGTATTGTTGCCCGAAATCACAAAGATTGCAGCGTAATCCCACATGGAACCTCCAAGCTACGTCTTTCATTGGATTGTACCTGATGAGACATTTTCCACAAATCGTGCTTAGCACTGCGAAAGCCATTTAACAACTTGGAAGCAAATGGAGCAGGGAGCTGCAATTACGAGCGACACATTCTGTGACCACTACATGACATCCTCTGCTACCGACTAGAAATCAGGAAGCAGGCTATACATTTTTTTGAATAAAGGGCGCATTCGAGTCTCAGGGCATGGTATATGTCTGTTTATTATGTCGGCTCGGCGACCGGCTAGTCTCAAAGCGCAGATAGACTGTGACTGCGAGGAACGCTTAACCACCCGTCCCGCCCAAAAGGTTAAGTGACCAAGTTACATGGCAGCAGCTTGATCATGGTTATATAGTGCATTGGCACTCCTGCACAGGCGGTGCTGTACAGACGTGACAGTGGCGTTCTTCGCACGTGAAGAGACGGGAACGAGAAAGATGATAAGAGCACAAGAAAAATGGAGAGGAGAGATTTTTTTTTTTTTTTTTTTTTTTTT
>SRPQ01000397.1:0-21644 GCA_018360075.1 Claviceps cyperi
CCCACTTTCCCACAAGTTGGGAAACTTAGCTCTTCAGTCAAATATACACCCACCATGTGCCCCCAAATTGTTTAACACAAGAACATGCTTTCAGGAGTAGACAGCCCGAAACGCCGATGCCGAATCTTGCATAATCCAGAACTTTATACAAATGAAAGTGAACGTTGTTTCAAATGCTCCTTCCTTTCTGGGTTTTTCCTCTCGTTTGAATACCGACTTCTTCCGTTTCCTACGAGAGAGTATAGTATCCTCAAAGCATCCCCATATTAGACTACTCGTGCAGAGCGCCCTGCCCGTCGTTTTCGCTCACAACACTCCCAAAATCCGACCAACTTACCGGCGTGAGTAACCCCTCACTTCCACTAAGCACGTCCAACCGCCCTTGCCCTTCTTGCGCCGCGTGCTCGCCCGACTCCATATCACTGGATCCAATGACAGACACAGACTCTGTGGGGGTCAACTGTCCCTCACTCAGAACCTCAGGCTCGGAGACAGGCCCAAGGGACATTTCCGCCAGCGGAGAGTACAAGGTGAGGCTAGAATCTTGCGCCCAAGCCTGAATAGAGGCATACGCCTCCTGGCCATCGTCCTGACTAGCCGTCATGTACTCGTCAGCAGCCAACTGACGTTCGAGCGTAGGCGGCAATTGCCGTGGAAGCGAGGACAGCTCAATCAGAGCCGGCGAGCCATCCAGCGTGCGCGTATAGCCCTCATCGGTCTCGCGAGTCGTGGCGCTATATATATCTGACATTCGGTCATCCTTGCCGGGTACGTACGTCGCCGACACAGCGGCTACCTCGTCGCGATCAACAAAGTTCTCATCCGCAAACGGGTTGGCATACATGGTAGATAAAAAGCCGCCGCCACGATGGCGGAGTCCTGCACCTCCATCTCGAACGTCGGCACCCGTGTTGGCAATAGAAGTGGCCTGGTCGGCCTTCTCATCTCGCGTCAACAGTTCATTGAATCTTGTGCCGCGAGTCTTGACAACGGGCTGCGATGAATTTTCGGGTGCCATGGCAGCGGGGGCTTTTTTGGCCTGTTCCTCCTCCTTCTGCAGGCGCATCGAGTTCCAGTACATCAATTCTTCGCGCTGTCGTCGACGAGTATCTTGGTCCGCATCGACACCTGGCTCGGCGCCCGTTCCTCCTCTAGACTGCAAGAAGCCCTCGGCATCCTCGGGTCTGTTGAACATGGGAGCCCGTTCGGAGGGGTGAATCCCATTGCCAAGGGAATGCAGCGTCACGGCGACGCGGCGTCGGATATCGTCCGCATATCGTCGCAGCTCGGGATTCTCGTACATGGCCAAGGCTGTAGCGACGGCCACGGAGACGGCGACCACAGCACCAGAGGCGAGAACCACATGGGGGAGGACAGGCATGTCTATGCCTTCTCGCGAAACACACTCTTCGAGACTGTCTCACACAAAACCACGCACCACGCACTCTAGTCTGTCAGAGGCGCAGAGAGCCGCCGGGGACGAAGGGTTGCCGGAAGCCTCTGCAAAGCATGAGGCGATACGCCTGAAATAAAAGAGATGCTGGGAGGCAAGAAGGTGTTTCCAAAGGCAGGTCTGCACTCTCGTTGCTTGTCGACAAGACAGTAGGCAACAGCAATGCGTTATATTGCAGATGACGGTATTGCGTAGGTAGTCCATCGCCACTGCTTCCCCGATTGGGAAGGTGAGCACTGGGTCATGTGACTTGACTTTGCCACATTCTGTCTGCGAGATAAGCCACAGCGTAATTTATTTCTACGCCCAGAGACTGACAGAGACTGAACCTGAAATTGTTTTCGCTATGTCTCATCAAACAGTCGAAGTATTCTCATGGTCTTATGTTGATAGCTGCGCGGGAGGAGAAACGAAAGCATACTTCTTTCTTGCTTAGTCATAATGAACGAAACGCTGTCGCCGACCCGAGCAATACAAACTCCGATAACCCGGCCCGGTGAGGTACATTAGGTACATATGAATGGACTTGTCACCTTCGCTTCTGCCCCACATTGCATGGGTACCTCCTTAGGTAGTGCGGCCCTGTCTTAGCGTGGTAAGACCAGGGGTTTTAACTTTTGATGAGTGAACGAAGCAAATGGGCAATGAGCCTGAATGCGCATCAAAGCAGAAAGACACTCCGTGATAGTAAGGGGGGAAAAAAGGCAAAGAAAGACTAGGACCAGCTGCTACTCCGTACAAGAAGAAGAAACGCCGTAGGCAAGTACTCCGTAGGTACATCGTAAAAAAAAAAAAAAAGGAACCTTCCCGGCTGTTCGGATCTCCACCTTTGGACCCACGTCGGAAAAGGCAGTCCAAACCCCCGAATTTTAGTCCGTACGTGTCGCACAACCGGAGTTTATTAGGGCTGGCGACTTGATCGGACCGCAGATTGACTATACGCGTCTGCCAACACGCTGATCTCGGAGTCGCGACGGGGGGGCTCAGTTCATGATGCGTTGTCGATCATTCCATGATCCATTACTCCGTATTGGAGGTGGGTATGGAAGCCATGTACACACAATACAACATGCAACGGCGAACGCATCCCACCACACATCCACACCCACGTCAACAGCTCCCCACCTCAGCAGACAGCAGACGTCGAGTTTGTCTGTGTCGAGTTTCTAAGAGGAGTTGACTGATGAAGAGCTAGATTCTGAGGACGAGTCGGCAGAGGTAGAGGTGGTAGAGGTGGTGCGACTCGCTTTTTGGCGCTCACTAGAGGGAAGGGTTGGACGTGTTAGCGTTCTAGCTCGGTATTGGGCGATAACACCAGAGAGAGAGAGCTAAGACTCCAAGAGCCAGGGCGCTGGAATAGAGAAGGTGGTGGTCTTGGCGTACTATGTAGCGCGGTCTTGCAAAGTGCAAATCCAGCGAGCATTGCCTGTCTTGATCTGGAACTTGATTGTTTTGTTGTCGCCGAGGCTGGCAGGGCCAGCGGCCGAAGGGGTGGACTCTGAACCAGGCATTCTGACGGTGAGGGGACTGTGTCTTGTAGAATTCGTCTTCGTGATGTTGAACGTGCTGGTGAGGGAGAGGACCAATGTATGGGAGACTTGTGTGAGAGAACAGGATGACCTTGAGTGGCAGCGAGAAGTTGTTTGGAGTAGCAATCTGAAGAGAGATTGGGGGGGGGGGGGGGCTGGTCCAGAGCCTATCTTCTTATACCCAAGTTCATCGACGCGCCCCGACTACGCGATATGAAGGGGATGGACACTGGATAGCCTCCGGCAATGGGGTGCCGAAGGCCCAACCCCAAAACAGAATGTGTAAGAGCGCACAAAGGACAGATCCTTGCCCAAACGCGAGACTAACAATGGCGGCACGATCTTCGTCGGCCCTTTCCCGCCACGACGAGGCTAAATCAAGAAGTCTACTACACAAATACTCCGTAGTGAGTGAATTATACTTTCCCAAGCACGAGTACATAAGTAGGTAGGATGAAAAGGTGAGTGGTTCTCAAGCAGACGCCGCTACGGGCCGCGGCGCACAATTGTACAACGGAGGAAGGACGACCAAGGCTTTTACTTTAGGTCTATGTACCAAACCCCGTGTCACAGGCAAAAGAAATGGCACGCACTTACACGCTCGTCGTCGTGCCTGTATTGTTGGCCCTGTGTTATCGAGCCTACCTTACCCGCCCAGTGCAGGCGAGGACGACTCACGAGGAGTGGGGAGTGGTAATCAGCCACTTGTACCTATGTACATATGTACATACATGGACAGTTCTGACTCCTGACTCCTGAGTCCTGAGCTCTACATAGAGGACCATTTCCGTTCGTGCTGAAGTCGCTTGAAATTAACACTGCCAAGCGCATGAATGATGACTATTTCTCATTATTTTGGTCCTCATCGTCTCCTCATCCCCCTCATGCCCCCATCCTTCCCCATGTTGCAAATTATGCCCAACGCAGTGAGTGTCCGCCTTCAATATTCATGCGCTTCCCATCCCGTTTCCAACTCCTCAGAGGCATCCCCATCGCGCAATAACTGGACATGGGCCATTCCCTCCACATCAGAAAGCCGTTTTTGACTACAGCACATACACATACACATACATGGCTAGTCTGGCAGCCGCCATAACATCGTAAAAACCCGCCTTGCTAAATACATCAACCGCAACCTGCCCATTCCCTTTCTTTTTTTTGAAGCAATACAAATGCGCCATCGCTTGCATGCACGGAAATGCAAGAAGCCGAAAACCCCAACACACACACACACACAATGTTCATACCATGAGACGCACCACATCCTCCAGCCGCGTCATGATCGCCGCAACCTTGTCCTTCTTCTCTGCGGCTGCACGGTCCGTCGCAGCACCAGCTGAACTCTCTTCGGAGACATTCTCTGAGGCATAGACCGAGTCCTCCTCGGCAATCAATTCCAGCTGTAGCCGCAGTGCCTGCCGGCACCTGTTGTACATCTGGTGACAACAACGTTAGAAAAGTCGAAGCTGGATGGGTGGGTGGGCGCGACGGCAAGACACGGGGTATAAATCTACATGTCAGTTTCTGTACATGTTACACACCTTGGTATCAATATCCAACGCCAACAGCATCCGCCTCGCGAGGGGAATCATGACGGGATGTAAGTCATCGCAACGGTGGTTGCCCACTTTGCAGGAGAGACACCTCCTCGAACGGCCCCCGTCAATGTCATAGCATCGGCCGAGTTCTCCCTTGCCCGCAATGGCAGCCCGTACACATCCCTTGCAGGGTACGGCTCTTGGAGAGATGGCAGGAGTCTCAGTCTGGGGTTGCGAAATGGGTTGTTCAGATTCTGGTTTAGTTGCATTCGGGCTGGGAACTTCAGGGAGTGGCATGGTTGGCGGAGGTGGGAAGGGGGTTCCCTGGAAAGCAGACAAAACCAAAAGGTCTGCGTTGGCGCTGATGGGCGATGAAAAAATGGGATTATGGGATCGTTGTGCAACGTGAGAGAGGCTTGGGCTTCCAAGAGGTAAAAAATGAACATCGTGAGCGCGCGGGTGAAAACAAAGGCGCGGGGCAAGCGTCGGTCGTAGGCGCTCCTACGTTAATCCGCGCCGACTAGCAGGTCCACATACGCGTGTTGGAAAGACTGAGCTTGCGTTTTCTCCTCTCTCTCTGACTCAACATGAGGTCGTTCTGATGAGCTGCGGCGGAAGTTTGGCAGAGTACATAGCGCATGCACCTGGTTTTACGCATGGCATATCCGGGAGGCTTATACCCGAGTATGTGGCCAGTCGGCTGCGCGTTTTGTTTCCCCAATGCTTGTCGCACGTGCTCGGCTCGCGTGGCACATCGTGACATGGGCCGTTGAAGCGCCCTTTTCTGTTGGTCGGTGCTGGATAGCAGCCTCCCATCGTAGGCATCACTTGTTTTGTTCTCCTGAGGCTTGTACATAGCACTGTAGGTAGCGATGTGGGTTTCACACTTTTCTGGGCTTGGGTGGGAATGGAAATTGCGAATTCCCAAAATCCTTCCCAATTCGCCTCCGTTGTTCCACGGATGTGGGCAGCCTAGATACCTAGATCTATCATCGTCATGATTTCCCACACCGTCACACCTTTGACAGACTTTGTACGAGGCAGGCAATTTAGATTGCCGTGACATAATCACTTGCAACAGTGTTTTCATCGGCAGTGAAATTTCTTTTTCTTGACAATGTTGTTTTCCTAGGATTCGTGTTCTCTCGGGAATGGCATTCACCCGCGAAACGCAGTTTGCTGGAGAGACTCGGGAAACTCCATGTACTAATAACTGCGATGGGGGAGGCCGATGCCAACTTGCTCCGAACTGTCGTCGCTTTGACTCCGACGCATGACTCAACAAGATCATAAGATACGCAAACCACCGGATCAAGTGACGGCTGCTGCATCGAATGTTATCTGGCCACCCACTTCGTTTCAAGAGAGTCTGTCGGCGAAGCCAGCATGCGCAATCTACAGGTTAGAACGACCTTCCAGAAAACGACACAAGACGAATCGGGTGCGCAGAAAGTTCCCGTGATGATTCCTGGACACGCCGCCATGGACCCGACCATTGTTCCCATGCCCAGTAGGTAGGTAGGTAGGTAGCACAAGGAGATGAAGTTTTGTCGAGGTAGCGGTGCCTAGTTATCCTGTCCTGTAATAAGTTGAAACAAATTGAAACATGCTCTCCCCTCAATCCGTTTGTACGACAACCGGAGAGCGCTGTCGAATACCATTGCAGACAGGAAACCCACGTCAATGGTTCCGATTGCCACCGTTTGAAAGCTTTGCGCTCGAGAAGTCTTCGTACCTACAGTCTTGATTTTTCAGCACTTCATCGACTTGTAAGTTGCAAGTTGTTTGTCGACCTTCACAGGCTGGAACCCCACGGGCCACGCGGCAGAGCGTGCGGGATCTGACATAAACAAGCTTCTGCAGACCCCTGGGCGACAAGCTCGTTCGGACTTGGGTCATTGTGTTCTGTGCCGTTTCAATAACCTTTGCGGCCAAAAGAGTCACGACTCACGACTCACGACTCACGACTCACGACTCACGACTCACGACATGCCATCTCGCAAAGACAGGTGCAGGTGCAGGCTTCCGATGTGCACAGTGCGTCCGATATCTAAGCGATAGTATGATAGTATCGCACAAAAGAATGGGCGCAGCCGTCTGGCCACTCTGGTGTGCGGTGTATACCCCTGTATACCCTGCGACAGATAGAAAAGTCATGGGCCTCTTTTCGAGTGGCCCTCTTTATATGGAGACAAACCCACGAAACCAATCATGTTGACGACAGCTCCCACTGTCGGTGACGAATTCAAGTTGGTTGGTGATGCGTCGGTGCGCGAAGTCGACGTGTCGGAACAAGAAGAAAACGCCACATACATACGACAGTCAGGGGGACAGATGAGGTGTTTTGGCCCTTGTGAGAACAATGCCAATTTGCAAGCCAAAGTGACCACAGGATCATTGTTTGCGTGAGGCACGTGCGTGCCAACCCCTTTCGGCATGGAATTGATTCCGTCTTGTCAATTCATCAATTCATCTTCTGTTCAATCCAACATCTCGATCCGCCAGACAGAGTCTGACTGATATTGGGACGATCTTGGCACACTTCAATTGCTGCTCCTGCAGCGTATTCACCGTTGGTAACTTGGTGTGACGGTGTGATGCTTGGCTCAGGTGAACGTGAGATGGTGTCGCACAAGAACAGGACAGGCGAACGCCGGTGTGTCAGAATTTGCTGACGGCGTTGGATTCACAGAGGTGCAACAGCAAAGGCAGCAATTGAGGCTTCGCGGCGTCGGCAGCTGCGCGATGTGATTGGCCAGTGGGGAGGAATTGACGGGCTACCTACTTCATCGAGAAGCCGGGACCCCGCATTAACGCATGGCCAGAAGTGGTAGGCGGGCTGCCAGCTGCCTGCCGCCGAGAGGGCGCCGCCCCAGGCACCAGAACTGATTGGCCCGGTGCCTGTGTCTTCGGCCCATAATGGCTGCAGGTGCCACCAGCGCCTGCCGAACGGAGGGGGATATGATACACATATATGTATTGCCATTCGTCTGATGTCCGGGCCACCCTTGCATTCGTTATTTAGTTGTACACGCGTTTGTATGCGGTGCGCGTGTGCGTACATTCCTGTCTGCATGTAAGTTTTAGGTGAGCAATAGGTGAGAACTTGCAGATGTACTGTACTACATGCGATGCGATTGCCACACAACATCAGGTAGATAAAGCGGGCGACGTCCTCCTTGTTTTCCTCCCTCGCAGACTCTTCTTCCCCCTCATCACGATTCACGACGAACCTTGGCCATCTACAGTCTTTTCCCCGCTGTCCTTCTTGTTTCGTAGGGTGCCCCGGTGTGCAGCCCCTCATATACCATCGCTTTCTTGTAAGCTCACGTCTTCAAGAGACGCTGCTTCTGTTTCGGCTTCTTTCTTATGCTTCCATTTCATATGCCGCTTCGAAATCTTGCGCAGGTCGCTGCCTCTAAGACAAGATAACAAAAGCGTTTTTCCTTGAGGAAAGTTGCCATACATTCTCTTGACTGCTGCGCGGTCCCCTACGAAACCTGCCACCTTCTTTGTTTCTCACTCCCTCTACGCACCCTGGTATTGAGAGTCCCATTCCTTAAGGACATATCGCCGATTTTCTTTGGGACATCTGTCTCCCTACCTTCCTTTTCTGTTTGATACAGAACGATACCCAGCACCTTCTTTCCCCAGCCACGTCTGAAGAAAAAACTGTTCGAGATGAAGACTTCCCTCTCCGTTACCCTGCTCGCCCTGGGGGCTGCTGTGGCTGCATATCCTGCCGGCACAGGTGTCTTGCGACGAAACTGTGTGCCCGGCGCAGTGGTGTGCAATGGAAAGGGAATGTTTGCCCTTTGCGACTTGGAGTACCAGACGACATGGATGCATGTGGCCGAGGGAACCAACTGCGTCTGCGATGGCGCTGATTGTACCATTGCCGAAGTCACGAGAAATGACGGCCCCCCCATGGACACGGCTTCTCATCAAGCACCGGGCCCTTCTGTTCCGTCGTCCACGCTCTCGACCACACTCTCGACCACGCAGCCTGATCCGCCGCAGAAGACTGTGCCGTCGGTGCCTGAGATGAAGCCCGTGGCAAAACCCGAGACGAAGCCAGAGGTCAAGCCAGAAACGAAGCCCAAGACGACGCCCAAGCCCGTCCTGTTCCGCCCCAATCGCCCCCAGCCGCAGCCCTCGCCTCCATCTCGCTCGCCCACGCCTAGCTCCACTACTTCCAGCTCAATCGCGCCAGGCCCAACCGGCTCCGACTCGGCCGGTCCCGATTCCGGCTCCGGCTCCGGCTCCGGCTCTGCACCAGGCAAGGCCTACATAAAGACCTTCAGCGGCACCGGCGACCACTCACAGGGCTGGCCCTCCAAATCTGAATGGGTTGACTTTGAATCAATGTGGTCCAACAACCTCGACGACACCATCCGGAGGTCATGCGCCTCCTTCCAACAGGAAAACAACTCCGAGCAGGAAAGCGCCGCCGTCAAAAAGGCCATCCAGTCCGTCTCCAAGTCCTCTGGCATCGACGGCCGCTTCATCTTGGCCGTCCTCATGCAGGAGTCTGGTGGCTGCGTCCGCGCCCCGACCACAAACTACGGCGTCACGAACCCAGGCCTGATGCAATCCCATAACGGCGACAACTCCTGCTTCAACGTGAAGCCCTGCCCCGAGGAAAAGATCCTCGGCATGGTCAAGGATGGCGCCCTGGGTACTTCCTCTGGCGATGGGCTGCAGCAGCTCCTGGCCAAGGCTGGCCAGGACGATAGCAAGTTCTACAAGGCTGCTCGCATGTACAACTCGGGCTCTATTGCTTCGACGGGCATACTGCAGGATGGCATTGCGACGCATTGCTATGCGAGTGATATTGCGAACCGTCTTCTCGGGTGGTCGGCGGGACTTGGCACCTGCAATTATAAGTAGGGGGGGGGGGTGTACTTGTCGGCGCAGGACGCATGGAGTGCGTCCGAGTCCAGCAGCTTTCTTCTTCTTCCTTCTTCTTTCTTCAACTTTTTGAGTAGAGAGATGTCTTGGCCCTCCCTGCCTTTTTTTTTTTTTTTTTTTTTTTTTTTTGTATTTCATTTTTGCTTTCGCCTAACGTCAGCGCGGTACAGGATTCCACTTGATGTCTCGCTTTTCTCTTCTTTCATTCTTTCCGATTTACCTTTTTCATGATGGTCATGTAGCCGGTGTTGGTGTTGGAGCTCGGGGGCCGAGGCGGATGAGCTGCCCAAGTAGCTCAAGTAGCTCAAGTGAAACGCCTACAAAAGAATATACACACACAATTAGACACAAATTTCCGACTCACCGTGATACATCAAGTGTGTTCATCATCAGCTGTGTTTGTGATTGGCCACCCTCGTACTGTCTTGGACGCCTGTAACCTGTTACGCCTTGTCTTCTCCGTAGATCGCATAACACCGACGGGATATGCTTTGTTCAAGAGTTGTGCCTCCCCGCTCCCGCCGTCTAGGTAGCATCGCGTCCATCATGTAAGTCTAGCTACCTACCCATGTAGTTCCTCCACCCCAAGACAGCGACTTCATGCATGCATAGCCCGCACCAATCTCTCTGCATCGCATCACGGAACTCCACAAGGTCTCACTCAGTTCGCATGAATGGATATCCAGCCACCCCACGAACTCGAATCAAAGCGCGTGGGGGGCCAGGGCAGGTTATGCTCTTCTTACTAGTGGATTTGCACCCAGCAGTCTTCCATCTACATACATGTTGTACTTATACTATACGTATGTATGTACCTACCACGACAACAAGCCAAAGAAAGCAAAGAAAAAAAAAAGAAAGAAAAAAAAGACACCGCCTCCCCTCTGGCGGATGGATGAACTCGTTCGTATCTGTGAGTCTGGAGTCTGCATATGTACACAGCAATAATAGACGCGAGCGAGGCCCAAAAGGCGGAACGCACGCGACATGCGTATTGTATTGGTGGTTGCTGTGTAAACTCGAGGGAAATATCTCACCCACGAGTCCACGATCGACTCCGTAACCTGGTGCCCAGCACGCCAAAGTCCTCGTGGGGCATGTTTTGCTTGACTTGCTGATACGAGTGTCAAATAGCGAATGTGCAGCCGATTGCTTCGGGGTCGTACCGCTGTTGCGACCTTCCCCACAGAACAAGCCATGTCTTTTGAGTGTGTGGTTTGCACACCAGCAGGACCACGTTGATCTTTTCCGTTTGTATCTGCATACTCCGTACATTGTGACTTCACCGCGGGTGAGTTTTTCTGTGCCCACCTTGGGCGAACGTTTTGCATCGGCCAGGGCCCAGGGCAGACACGTCATCGTCAGCGGCGGGAACAGGCGGGAGGGAGCTTCGCCTGCGTGCAACAGCTGCAGCAGCTTCCCTGTTGAAATGCGGCGCGCCGTCGTGTAGATAGGTAGGTATGCCTCGGGAAGTCGCATCAGGGCTCCCACAAACGATTTGTCGACGTTGGTTGAACATCACTTCACAGGCTGCAAGCCATCAAAGAAAGACCTGTACAAAGTGCGTGTGTGTGTGTGTCCCAAGTTAGTTACGAGGCAGCAACACCCATTCTGTTCTTGAGAGAGCCAAAAAAATGGGAGCAGCTCCTGCGCGCGCAAGGAGATTCTTCACCTCCTGTCCAGCATTTTCATCATCTCATCCTCCTCATCTACCTTGGCCCCGCCAATGACCACCTGTACACCTCTCTTCTCCAGTTCTGCTCGCACCAGGCTCCGCGTCGGCATACCCTGAAGCAAATGGGGCAGCTCCGTCTTGCGTTGTCGCAAACAGCCATCTACGCTCCTCATGCCCACCACGAGAAAGCCCAGCTCCTCTCTGTCGACATCAAAAACCTCCCACCATTCGCAGTCGGGCATCTTGGCGCCTACGTCCCTGGCAGCATTATAGATGGCCGCCGTGGCGAGAGCATGCGGTTGATGCGTCAGACACAGCATTTGCGGCGATAGCAGCGCCGTGTTGAGATACTGTATCGTTTTGCGCGACACGGTCGACTTGGCTTGGGAGAAGAAATCCAGCGTTTGTAGGTAGGTTATGGCCAGCGAATGGGGGAGCGCAACATGGGTGTTGAAGGACAGAGTGTACAGGATTTGAGTCTCTAGAGCAAGAAGTCGGTTTTGAAACGCATTGTAATCCGCTTCGGTCTGGTAGTATGACTTGGGATCGTCTTCGGGCTGGTCGTCGCTCGTCTTGAAGAGAATGGAATTTCGCGATAGGAGGTAGGCGTAGACGTTGGACACGTCGCGAGGTGAGCGGGGTATGGGACCGACTTTTGCGACGAGGTAGATGCAAGCTGCTGATACGTCCTGCGCCGGTCACAAGATTAGTCTGACCTCATGACACGCGTGCTATAAGGAGCATGTTTGAACAACCAGTCTCCAAGATAAAAAACAGATGAACAAAACCACCGGAGTTCATACGCTAAATTCGTGGGCCATGGGCGAAGTGACGAGCCAGGATCGGGCCAGGATGACGTTTGCCTGGGCAGTGACGGACTGCGGTAGGTCGAGAAGCTGGCCGGCCGCTTGCGTGAGGCATTGCGTCGCTATAAAGACGACATCGCGGATATCTTGCGGCAATGTGGGCTTCGAATGATGTTGATAGAGCTGCGACGTAGTCGCGAGGGGGTTGATGAGATGCGCCATGGCTGCGCTGCGACGGCTGAAAGCAGGCGATGAAGGACGTGGCGGTTTGTTCGTGATCATCTGACAATCGTGTTGTTTTCGACCTCCAACGTTTGCGACTTGTGAATTGTCTCCGACTGTCTCTCAGTGGCACGTGAGATCCACTTATACACAAGTTCACAACGGTTCACGCTCATTTCATGAATGCTTGAAGAAGCCCAGTCGATTGCGACATTATACAAAGAATGAATCATTCCGGAAAGCGATACGCGCATAATGGCTGAAAAATACGCCTCAATCATTGCTATGATCACGAGATGGGGCTCACAGCTGCGTTGGCTTGACAGCATCACTAGGATGACCTTGAACCATCGTCGGTTCCGATCTGCCTCGCGCGACTATCACAACCGCTCCAGTTCGGCTTGAGATCGGCTGTGAATGCTCAGATTGACAGTTGACCATTGCCACGAAACCATGTCTCAAAGACCTGTATGGGTTGTTTCCCGCCACTGTCCTGTCTCTGAAGGATGATGATCAAAGTGCTGAATCAACGACATCCTCCCGGACTCACATATCTGGCACAGAAATGCAGGATCGATGTCGAGTTTATTGATCGGAAGAAATCTAGCTAATACAGAATGGGCGTACGTACAATGTACATACCCACCTACCTACCTACCTACCTACCTACCTACAAGACTCCTTCCTTTCCATGGAGTGAGTCGTGCACATGGCACAGACGCGGGTGGAAGCTTGAATGCTGAGAACTTGAGATAGGAAGAGTGGGGCGGCCGCGAGAGCTTCCCCCTGCTGCCAACGTCACCTCTCCTCACTTTCGATTCTGATAACATCAACCAAAGTGACACCCGGCAAACAGAGCATCCAGAAACCTCAAAGCGATAAAACTCTCACCCCACCACACCCTGCAGAAGACGAAAGGAACCAGAATTGCTGCTCACGCCGGGCGCCCCGTCACGCCACAATGTCTTCGGCCGCCACCTCCTTCATGTCCGAGATCCAAGACTCCGATGTCGACGTGCAGCCCGACGACCTGGTGCAAGCCATCACCTTCAACACATACGGCGACCGCTGCGCGATAGGCTCCGTAGACGGCAAGATCCGCGCCTTCAACCGCCAGAGCGACGGCATCTGGCATCTCTGCGACATCTGGATTGCACACCCGGGCGAGGTCCTCGAGCTGCAATGGCTCCCGGCAAGCATCTATCCCAGCCTCATCGGGTCACTCGGCATGGAAGGCTGCTTTCGCATCTGGGCAGAAGATCCGTCCGCCGGGCCAGGCCACCGCTTCTGCGCAGCACGTTCCGGGGGGCCTGTCTTTGACGACCGATCGTCGCGCGCACCATATCGCTCCTTTTCCATGAAGCACAACGAAGAAACACATCAGACGTATCTTGCTCTGCTGGCAGCTGACGGGCACCTCATGATATACGAGAGCGAAGAACCCGACAACCTATTCGAGTTTGCCTGCATCGACGAGTTCAGCATCTGCAGCAAACCCGCCCTCGGCGAGGAAATCTCCTTCAAGGTCCGCTTTGATCCGAACCCGGAGCCGTGCTACACGGCGCTTCGCGCTGGTGTCCCCGTAGATGCGCTGGGCATAGTCGTCGTGGGCATGGACACAGTCAGGGTATACCGCTCGCGCGACATCCCCTTCACCTCATACGGCGTGACCCAGCTCCAGAAGGAATTCTACCTCGCCACCGAACTCAAGGGACACAGAGGCCTTGTCCGAGACGTAGCCTGGGCGCCAGGAAACTTCCGTGGCCACGATATCATCGCCACAGCATGCCAAGACGGCTTCGCGCGCGTGTTCCGCCTCGACACGCCGTTTGATCCCAACGACGGCAAATCCTGGTCCACGAAAGACCTGATAAAATCGCGCTGTATGCCCAGGTACTCACCCGGCAGCAATGATGACTCGCCGGGTTCTTCGGACTCGGGACAGGATGGGGGCTCGGATGATGCTGCCTCGATCCGGACGGTTAGGCTGGTGACGCAGCCGTCTTCGGCACTGAGTGAAGGTCTAGCCAAGAGTGATACCTCGAGCGAGACGCGGGAGTGGACTGGGCAGGAGGGCCAGATTCCGCATACGTATAGGGAGATTACGCGGTTGGACACCCATAGGACTCCGGTGTGGAGGGTGGGTTTTGACGACGACGGCAGGATTCTGGGCACGACTGGCGATGACGGGAAGTTGATGCTGTATAGACAGACGCCTGATGGGATCTGGACTCAGAGTACGGAGCTGGTCATGACTAGGGATATGACGGCCAACACGATCACCTCGCCCTGAAGGATGTGAACAAGTCGGAAAAAAAGGACAGAGAATCGGGAAAGAAGCATCTGGTGGCAGTGGTTGTGGCCGAGACAAGGTTCTCTATTGCTTGTCATGAATGCATCGCTCTTCTGTACGTGGAGAGGAGTTGAGATGCATGATCTTCCGCGAGATAGACAGAGCTGTCTGCTGGCCCCTTCTTTTGTGCTCACTACGGAGTACGATGGTGAATCAGCGCTTCTCGCAGTGGGTGTGGTTGGGCCTTGTCCAAGTCTTGCGACGCCCTTTTGAACGATGGAACCAAGCATCTACTTGCTATCAGCATGGGCTGACACAAACTATGTGCGGTTTAGTATGTGGATGGCCTGCGTATGGTGTCCGTTCTTCACTGGATCAACTCCCCATCGATCATCGGCATAGACTCATTCACACATGGTACCATGCACATAACAAGCCGTCATATCCATGGACAGATTCTGAAGAGCCTGATGCGTCCGAGGTGACAGACTGGACTCCACCTCGACGATATACATCACAACCACAAATCACAGGCATATGTCACATGGCAGCGAGGTACAGGCTCAGCTGTAACTCACATGCATGTGCACCTCTTCTGCGGTGCATTCACAGTAGACAAGTAGGTAGAAAGGCACGACGTCTAAGAGAACGAATTGCCCTCGCATAGCTTAGTCTCGCACACTGCAAACAATACAATACACCATACCAAGAGGACCACGACATTTGGACGTGGACAAAAGCATACACGATACGAGATACTTTTTCACCGCCCACCACCAAGATACTATATATATCCAGACGCGTGTAAATGGGCTTAACTTGGCCAAACTTACCTAGCGTAATGTACCACCGTAATATCTAGCCAAGCGCGTGCATATGATGTACTTGCCGTGCATGATCAATATACGTAGTCTGGCCTGAGATACTGCAGTCGACATTGTAGGTACCATGGACGAGTGGAAGCATTCCTCAGGTCACTATCTATGTCTCTACACATCAATGAAGGTTGTCCAGACGCCGCATCTTCGACCCCTATTCTCATATACAGGTCTGTCATGGGTACATAACGCATACCTACATTGGTCTTGGGATATTGAGATTTTTACTCGTGACGCCGCATGGGTACGTCTGACAAACAGCAGTTGACGTACTAATACGTCAAAGCGTTTGGTTCGGAACACTGAGATCGCCCTGCACTAACGAAGCATGTCTAGGAATGTATGTATGTATGTATACTATAATGTACGTATGTGCATTCTTCTCCGGTGAAAACGGGAGTTTTATTTTACATTTTTCTTGTCATGCTTTCTTCATGGCCATGTTCGGCCCCCGTCCCAATCCCAACAAAAAAAATGATTGATTGAACGCCTCGAAACGCCATCTCATGTAGGTAGGGATTATCGTCAATTCCTGACGCATCTATCTTCCGATTCTCCATAAACCTTGACAGCACGCTTAAAAGAAATGCAAGGATGAGGGAAGGCTTAAAGCAGGGTTGTGATGCTTCGGACTAAGCAGCGTCGGCGCTGGCCACAGGTGGCACAACCTTCGTCACCTGAGAGCCAGCGCGAACGATACGCTGACCGGCCGAGTCGTTCATATACGTAACATCCTTATTCTCGAACTGGGCACGCTTCCAAATCTCGACCTCGCAGCCACCTCGCAGGACACCAACGCGCATCGTGGAGAGCAGGTTGTGAGCAGCGTTGGAATGAAGATAGACACCTCCGTTAAAGATGGAGGTAGCATCCTTTCCAATGGCGGAAGAAATGAGAGCCTTGCCACCGGGGTGGTCCTTGATAAAGTCGGTGACATCGTGGATCACACCAGCAATGGCAACGAGGGCCTTGCCGTTCTTAGAGTCGGCGACAAAGTCGTCCCAGCTGATGACAGGCAATTGCTCGAGAGGGGTTCCCCAATCCAGAGTGGCGCGCTTCTGGTCAAGCTTCTTCTGCAGCTGCTGAACTCGGCCCTTTTCGATTTCGTTGGCACGGAACTCCTTGAGGTCGGAAGCGAGTCCCAGAGTCTTCCAGGTAAAGATAGCCCACTTGGTAGGGTCGTACTGCCACCACTCAATGGCGTTTCGGTAATCCGAGGGAAACTCGTGATGAAAGTTGTGGTAGCCCTCGCCCAGGGTCACAAGGGCAGTGATGAAGTGGTCGCGAGGAGAGTTGCGGTCGTCAAAAGGCTGTTCACCAAGCCAATGGGCCAGAGAGTTGACGCAAAACGTGGCCTGCTGAACAAAGCAGATGCGCAGAATACCAGCGTACACAAATCCACCCCACCAGTCGTTGAACATGAGCCCACAGAAGACGGTGGGAAAGACGAGAGCCATGAAGATGACTGTCTTCAGGTAGTTCTGATGCTGCCAAACCACGACGGGGTCCTCGTTCAGATCGGAGATGTCAGTGCGGCCGGCACGCTTGGGATTTTGCTTGAACACCATCCATCCCAGGTGAGAGTACATGAGACCCTTGCGGACCGAGTATGGGTCTTTCTCTGTGTCGGTGTATCGGTGATGAGCCCGGTGGCCGCGAGACCACCAGCGAATGGAACCTTCAACAGCGGCGGCACCAACGGCAGCGAGGTAGATCTTGAGGGGTGTACTGGCTCGGTAAGAGGTGTGAGACCAGAGACGGTGGTAGCCTAAGAGCGACATTAGCAACAAATTCGAGAAGCAGAAAAATACAGGCAATATACATACCAGCGGTTATACCAAGGCCAGCATTGAAATAGTAGAAGACGGCAAAGATGGCAGTGTACAGTCGGAGGGGCACCCAGTACGCCGAGATGAAACCAGCCAGCGGCACGAAGATGATGAAGGTCGTGTTGAGCCAATTGACGTGTTTGTACCAGTTAGACCAGGTCATGGGAGTATCTGAAATGTGCACCTTGGAGTTGACATCCGGCTTTTTGGAGCGCAAGGGCACGTAGTCGGTTGTGCCATCAGGGAAGGCCTGGGACTTGAGAGTCGAAGGGTCCGACATTTTGGATTATTTGGCAAAGGAAGACAGACTTTGTATGCCTCGCGGCGCCTGTTGTAGTGGTGTGCGAAAACCTCACACCCTTATAAGCAGGCAATGGAAAGACGAGGTTCTCAAATGTTCGCACTCGCACTGGAGGCGTGGATAAGTGGCAAGTCAAGCAGGGACAATGTCACTGCAAAGAGGCTGGGAATTGAATAAGGAAGAGGAGACGAGAAGAATAAAAGATCCAAGTCTCACGAGAAGTTTTCGTAGCAGGAGCGAGCATTAATAAAGGACGACGAGAGGCAAAAGACGGAGACGGGAAGAGGCAACAAAAAAAATATGTCTGAGGGGCGTTGCCTAAGCTGCTGGGGACGGATCGGATGGTTGGGGCGGAGGCGGGCCATGTTGGAAGTCCCAATGTCAGTCGTCAACCCGCATGCAAATGTACGTACCTGTACTTGTGTTTCAGGGTCGTATGTATGAGCGTAATTGTGCTTATACTTTTATCTGTGTTTGCACTTGTACGGAGTACCTGCACTTGCCCTTGTTTGTTGTACCTATGTGCATGCCGGCCAGCAACGCCATGGCGTGAAGAATCAGGATTCAGCCGCAACGAGATCAGTAAGCAGCTATTTTCAATTGGAGCCTTACATGGACATCCGCACGCCATTCTTTCCGCCATGATGAGCAGTTGTCCCCAAGAATACCAACTTTCCAACTCCATATCCCAACCTTGGGGAGCTTAGGGCCAGTTCTTCGCGTGTTTCGCAAGTTGGCAACTGGCCACTTCTTGTGTGGGATGCTTCATGGACGGGCCACTTGGCGAATAATTTGACCCTTGTACCTAGCGGAGTGCCGCGGAGAGAAAAGCCCCCATCGGCCTGTGCAAGTGGCCCAATGGCCAACAGAACCAGGAGGTTGCGGATTTTAGTGCAAGAAAAGACATAGGTAAGACCATGGATGATCAGTTGCACTTGTTATGACACGGACGTTGACGTGACAGTCCGTAGTCGCTTCCAAATTCATGTCTTCATCGCAAAATGACGTTGGCCCATGACAGCGCACGAGTGACACTCTTCCCATGGCCACAGTGACAAGCCGGATCCTTGGCCTTCTTTGTCGTCCAGTCCAACCCAACCATTTGCCCCAACAAGTTTTTAGCGCGCCGTCCGTTGGCTGCATCGGGCAAGTGGATCTATCGCCGGCCTGTCCATCGCTTCTACTCGTGGCCGCCAGCCTGAAGAGTGGGGCCTGTCTCTGCGGCGATGAAATGGGTTGGGCTAAACCGCGGAGATCAGGGTCCACTTCGCCCGCTGCTTCGGGATCGCATCGTGGAAAGTTGGAACTCGTTCGAGAGAAGCGTGTGTCTTTGCGTCGCTGGCTTGCCAAAGCAAGCCTCGTCCGGCTCTTTCCTACCGCGGCTGTCTCCCCTGTCCCTAATTTCCACTTCTTCCCTTCTACCCCTGTGCTCGCCTCTGACACCACCGTCCCGATCTGGTACAACATACATGCTCCATACACCTGTACGTGTATGTATGTACTCCGTATTGTACCTACATCGGCTCCACCGCCACACAACTCAACAACCGAACCCCATGAAACCCTGCAGGCGCTGCACCCCGGATTGAATCGCCACGCCCAGCAACAAGAATGCTCATCCGACAAATCATGCATGTTGTAAATCCCGCCCGACACTAACCCCCCGCTGTGTCCCCGGTTCAACGGAACGAAATCAGATAGAATTCGTTAACGTCAGACCTCTTCACGTGCTTTTCATGCTGACGTGGGGCGGCCTGGATCGTGGGCGTCGCGATAGAGCGCGATATGGACAGAATCAGCAATCTATCACGTGCCAGCACCACCTTCACCTTGTGCATTCTGAGCAATGAGTGTCATCACGCTGACGTCTGCCTCATCGACTTCAGGCGAGCGTGCGGCTGAGTACGCACCAGTGACATACGTATCTACGTCACGACGGGTGTTATGGAACACCCAACAAGCTATGTTGACCACCATTCATTCGTCAGAACCACGTGCGTGTGCTACTTCCTTAAATTCAAGAGTTGAAGAAACAACCCCTTGTAAGTGTGCTGTGTGTGCGAGAAGCTGAGAAGACTTGTGCTAAATCGTTCATCGCGTAATCTCTCATTCCCTTCATGATACTTCGTAGCTTATTCACATTATATGTACCGCTCGCTTGCGTGCCCAGATAAAAAGCTCCAAACCTAAAAAAAGGGAGAAAGGGAGGCCAGATGACGAAAAATGAAGAAGATGAAACGGAAACGGAAAATCCAGTAGCTCAACCAAAATGAAATCATCTCTACAACATATTATATCTCAAAACACCAATCGCTGACTATGCCGAGTCAATCCCGTTGTGCTTGTCTATCTTCTTCATCTCTGGGATTCCGTCGTATTCATCAAAGCTTGCACGGTCGCCGGTCGTGCCAAGCTAAATTCGTCCTCCGCAGTCTCGTCGTCATCTACCAGCAGACTGGCTCCTATACCTGTCAGAGAGATTGGGAGAGATCTGTGTCGGGATACCGTTTTACCGCAACGTCGGGTGAATCTACATCTCCCGTTTGTCTGGCCCTTTGAGCTCGCCTGCCTGTCTGACTTCAGGTCAACGTGGTCGGTAGGCTCGTCGACCTCAGCTGAAGAGACGTCTCCCGGCCGCAGAGATACGCCTCCATCCACATCACCCTCTTTGATCTGCCCTCGACGTGCAGCTGAAAGCGGTCTTCCCGCAGCACTCTCATATCCAGGCGAAGCTGTACGACTCCCAACATCACGACCTGGACCAGGAGCCTCCGCAGGATATCTAGGCGGCCTAGGTGGGGAGAGCACCTTGAGACCATCGCCCAAAAACCGCAACGGGACTCCCGCGCCTGCTTCCCCTCCCACTTGCCCCGCGTCGGCATCTCTCAGGCCGACATCTGCGGATATATATGCCACAGAATCAGCGTTGAGTTCTGTCAAGGACGGCGGGGTTTCTGGTCGTGAAGCAGTAGTTCCAACAGTCCTGTTGTTCGGGGTAACCACAGAGTCGTCATCCGGAACATCGCTATACGACGGACGAACGCTCTTGTTAGCTGCCCAGGACGTACTACTATAAGGTTGAGTACCTGGCTCGCAGCCCTCCAGGTGACCAGGGAGGGGACTCGGCGGAGACCGCCCCCGCATAGGATAATACGGCTCGTACATATCCGGGCTCGAGTCGCTGTACGTTCTACCATAATCCCCATACGCAGCCGACGGTGTCGGGGTTCTAAATATGCTGTCTTGCCGCAGCCTTGCCGCGTGAGTGCCATCTCGATCCCCCCACGTATCTTCATCATCGAAAGGTGAGAGAGACATTGAGGCGGCCCTGTATCGCGCGATATGAGGCGGGAACATCCGCAGCAGGGACGACGCGTTGAGTCTTCGTCGTGGATCTGCACTGAGACACACTTCCGTTACATTGCGGTACCAATCCGGGATGCGTACCCCCGAGTCCAGCTGTAAAGGCCGTGGGTGCAGGTCTGGTTCGTCTTCTAGCATGGCCAGGGCCCAGAGCACCATTCCTAGCTGGTACAGGTCGGACTTGACGCCAATATACATGTTGATTTGGTTGTGCGCCACGACGATGGTCCTCGACTCGGGGGGTTCCCATCCCATGGGGCAACCTCGTCTGTTGATGTCTATGATCTTGGCATCCCCCGCGGCATTGACGACAATGTTGGAGAGCGTGAAGTCGCCTTGCACGTATCCGGATTCGTGGATATCTGCAAGGCCGTGCACGATTTGTTTGGCCCATCGCTCGCGTTGGATCCAGGGTATACCGAAATTGCGCTCTTTGCAGTTTTCGAATATTACATCGCTCAGGGATCCTCGCGCGGCATAGCTGAGAAGAATACCTGTGATATGATCCTCTTGGTCATCGACGACAACGCCATATAGTCGTATGACGTGTTTCGAATAGTGAAGGCTGCTGAGGGCGTTGATTTCGTATAGGAATGCATTGATCGAGTCTGGACTGGGGATCTCCTTCTTGACGAGGGTCTGGCCACGGACGTGGACTTTGTATACGAATCCGGACAAGTGGCCATCGAAATGGACGTCTCTCTCGCGAATAAGTCTGCAGAGGGAGTTTCGCATTTCCCGGACCAGAGGGTAGTTGATGATCTCCTATCGACATTTGTTAGCCATTACGAGAACAGAGGCAGCGGGGTCGGTCTTTTTTTTTTTTTTTTTTTTTTTTTTTTTTTT
>SRPQ01000398.1:0-21581 GCA_018360075.1 Claviceps cyperi
GTATGTATGTATGTATGTATGTATGTATGTATGTATGTATGTATGTATGTATGTATGTATGTATGTATGTATGTAGGTAGGTACATATGTACATATGTAGATACCTAGCCCACGGCCTTTGCCACAAGTTGAGCCTCCGGAACAACGTGGGCTCGTAAGAAAGTTGGTGGCGCATTCAGGCAGCCCACACCCCCACATTTCCAATAAGAACGGCTCAAGGAACCAACCGTCGGCCGAGTTATGCGGGGGCTGTCTTGATTCGTCGATCGTCTACAGAAAAGGAGCCGGCGCCCGACGGACACCCCCTCCGTTCTCGAGCCACACCGCTGGTACCGACGCCCATGTGATTTCCCAGTTCACATCGATCATCATAAGGAGAAAGAACCTTGAGTATATTTGTCCAAAGAAGGAAAGATGGCGAGACGGGGTTCACGACGGCGAGCTGGGGGTATGTGGCGTGCGCGGTATGCGAGGGGCCGCGCGATAGGCGAGATTTTGATGCAGCAGTTGATGGGGGCGGAGTCGCGGACAAGAACGAAGGCGCGGAGCAGATTGCAGACCGGAGAAAGCAGACCGGAGAAAAAGACAGGGCCAGAGGCAGACGTTGGCGCGAACCAGACGGGTTTTGTTGGGCATTTCTTAGTGCGATGACCAAGAGGAGGGTTTGTACGACGAGGAAATGCAGCCCTACCGCGCCGGCGCAACCACAAGCGCAACCACCAGGCACCGCGTCGAGCATTGCCGCGGCGGATAGCTGCGTCAAGGGCTCATCCGGAGCACAAGAGAATTGAGGGACGAGTGTACAAGGAGATACAAATGAGATATGATATACATCTGTAGACAAGAATACAGAATATTCAGAGTACAGAGAGTCAGAGACTCAAAAACATGTACGGATTTGAAAGTTGGTGGGAACCGCTCCAGAACGGTTCATTGCCACCACAATACGATACGATACGCGATGCCCCGCCAGCTCCTTGCCGGGCCGATAAAATGGGAGAAGTCTACGATCGGGAATAAGCCACGGCTGACAAACTCGACTACCTACATATGTACTCCGCATGTACCTATGTAACGACCTCGCTCAATACATAGATAGGTATGGACAAAGTATAGTTATACATATATGTATGTACCGGCAAGCTTCACGTCCCATGATAAGAATGCCAACAGGTGACGAAGACAAGGGCGGCAATGCAAGGAACACCTACGTGCCAGTAAATCATGCAGAAGAGCTCTTCACGAGCCAACGATGCTTCTAGGTAGGCTCGACCGGGCTCATGTTTCGGCCGAACATCGGCAGACTGGTCCGCGTCCCGGCCGTCGGCTGTTCTCGACTCTCAGAATCTACACAAGTTAGAAGCAAAGCAATGCATCTCCTCCAGGTCGGAGTCCAGGCTCCAGACTCCAGACTCCAGACTCCAGCAGAAGCAGTGAGCACAACAGCCCCCGCGAACCAACCGGGATGCGGCCCGCGCAGCCTCTCGGGCCTCCACAGGGTCCCCCTCACTGCTCTGGCAGGGATATCGGCCTGCAGGCTGCACTGCTGCAGCGGGGAACTAACGCCTTCAATTTCCACACAGTCCTATCGCCGCGTCTCCAACGCGTTACACAACATTGAACACATGCGTTGCACAAGGCATGTACCTCGCACGTTGCACCTTGCCTACCGCACCGCCCGATGCAGCAGCCCGGATGTGCGCGCCCGATTCTCCAGGGACGACAGGTCTCTTTTTCCCTCTTTTGTCTTTTCTGATTTCGGTGCCTGACGGGGTGCGTAACGCGTTGAAGCGCAAATGCTTGCTCACCGAGAGCGCAGACCCGTTGGCGCTTCGGTGTGGGGTTGGTGCTTCACTTCCAAAGTTGCACTTCGTTGTTTTGTTCGCTGGTGGGGGTGTTGGGCGTGAGGCAGGGGTGTATGTATGTACATGGTACCTACGTGTGCACATGTATGATATTGGACGTTGCAAAGCTATGTATGTATTCAATGGCCGCTTGTACATGCGTTGGAGTCCATGTATATGTACTCATGTACTCATATGTCATATCCATTCGGTATGTGAGTTACATGCATGTATACGTACTCCCTCTCCTGTTGTTCTTGCAGGCACGCCTCCCGAGTCCCCGTGTCCTCCACGTCCCTTCCCCCCTCTTCTCGCCGCTCGGCGCTTTCGGTCCCGTTCGGTTCACTCGTTTGAGAAAAGAGGACCACCCCATTCTGTAGGTACATGAGGTACCTCTACCTATAGGTATTTCTCTCGGGCAAAAGCCCGTCCGGCAGACAGTTGGCTTCAAGTTCGACGTTGAAGCAACGTTGCCATAGTCGTCCCAAACTTAGGTACCTACTAGGCTACTAGCATACACCAACTGTATGGAGTACATGTGCGATGCAAAAACGTCTGGCGTACGTACACTGTACATAGTTCCCTCGCAATCGCATCTCATGGCACGAATTTTTCCCCGACAGCCCCGTGGAGGTGCATCGGATTGTCGGCCCCCATTCCTTTGTCTCCGTTTCTTTCTTTTGTCTCCCGTCCTTGTCATTCTTCTTCCAGCCCGGACTGACGCAGAGAGGCGGAGGCGGAGAAGAAGGCCGAGCCAGGTTTGTCGATTCTGTTCCCGAGAAGAGTACGGGGAGATCGGGGGAGAAATTCAGAGGGAAGCATCCCCATTGCTCTGTTGATGTGTCAATGCGTCGATGGCTTTTTTTCATCATCTTTTCTTTGTTGATATTGTGGATTTCATGTGTCCATCTACACGCCTCTTGACTTTGATTGGCCTCGCAAACTCGTGCGGTTCTCGCTCAGGGTAGGTAGGCTAGGAGGTATGCATGCACTTACACTGGCATCACGATTCCTAATGTCGGTTGACCCAGCGGAAAGTCAGAAGTCTAGCATCATGTGTATCGGTTGGCTCGTGAGAGCCATGTATCATGTGCTGAGTTTACGACTACCATAACATCATATGAGTGCCAAGCAATCATGTGTCTGCTTTGTCGCCAATCTATCAGATTTCTGCCTCACAGCCGAGGCATCGTGCCTTTGCTTCATCGCCAAGCAGCATGTTCTGCTTCATGGGCAGCTGATCATCATGTCTTGCTTGATCGCCAAGTATCATGAACTCGCTCACTGAAAGCCAAGTCTCATGTGCCTGCTTCACATCAAACTGCCGAGCACCTGCCTGTGACAAATCCTTCTCCCTCAATCACTACGCACCCCACTCCCTTCACAGTGTCACTGCTCCCACGAATCGTCTGAAACCTGAGCCTCCAAAGCCACCGACGCCATGCATTCCTGTCTTTCCCAGCTCCGCCCTCCCATCGTCTGTACATTGACAGACTGTCTTCCTGAGTCCCTTCTCCAATTCCTTCTATGTATGTACCTATGTATCGAGGCCCGATCCTCCCCTGCGAGTCCAAGCTTCTGCATCAGGTGCGCCGTGGCCTTGGCAAGACCGTTGGTTCTCACTTGGCACGTAATTCGCGTAGCAATCCGGCTCCGACCCGGCCTTGTTGGGGTGCAGCCGGGGCCAGGAAGGGAAGAAGCCGGCCGGAAGTCGAATTGCCGCATTGGCCATGGCAAGAAAACCCTTGGGGAAAACAGGCATTTCGAAAAAAAATTGAAACTGAACTTGGCCTCTTGGAGTACCCAGATAGGTAGAATCCGTAGCCCCCCTTCATAATTTTGACCTCGCTGCTTCATAAGGCTTCTACACGTGCTAAGCAGCTGCGTTTTCTCTAACGCGCGGTGAGTCAATGATTGACTTACACCACCGCCACCACCACCACACACACATTCACATCCTCAAGCATACATGTGACATTCATATGTAGTCGTACGCAACAACGTGGTGTCGGCCACCTACCTACCTACATACCTCATCGCCGTCCAGCCCACAATGAAACACGAGCCCTCTAAATTGTATCTACATCCCTGCATGATTTCAGGAGGATTCGCACTCGCACACAAAATGAAAACAGAGCAATAAAGACGCCCAAATGTCGCCAAATGTAAAGCGGAAAGTAGATCGCCGATGGCTCGTGGTTGGCGCGGCCTTGCTCCCTGTTGTTACTCGAGGGCATATGCGTGATTTCATATTCAGGCCGTTTCGCTCGGCCGTGGCCATGGCCCATGGGGTGTGTCTCTGCGAATTACGCACAGAGTCGTCGTGCATTTCTTGACTTGACAAGAATGTCCGTTGTTGGTATGTGAATGGGAATGTCTCTGCTACTAGCTCTGTATGAATCCGCGATGCTTACCACGGAGCTCGGAATGGCATCTTTGCAGATCACCGATTGAAATGATGCATCTCACAGCGAGTTCGTCTTGTCGGCCAAGTTTCATCCAATGCGCTGGCAAAGCGGCCACGTCTATTTCAGGCAGTCTTTCAGAGCCAGTATACGTGCTGCAATAACGGCGGATGAACTTCGCGGACTACATCTTCCATGGTCTGCTCGACATATCTCCTCCATCGCAATGCAATCCTCTTACTTCATGGCGCAGTTCCGTGCCAGAGCATGAGGAATCGACCTTCACAGCCTGATCATGGACTTCAATTTTGCTAAACGCGGTGACAGCTCGCCTCTTATACATGCATGAGCATGTTTGATCCGGCGCAGTCGGCCATTGTGACAGCCATAGCCTCCCTAGACACAATTCTCTGAAAGACAAGGACATATGCACACAATGCTTCTTCTATGCTGGCATCTCTGCCACTTACACGTTTCATCCTGGATGGTATTTTGGAAACAGAATCATGTTTTTTTCAATGACTAGAACTTTTTGACCATGTATCAACTTCATTGTGCCTCTACTCTAATCCTTGGAGAATCCTTCAACACGACAAGCCTATGTCTTCGCTTGGCCCGTGTCTACCCTTTTCTGGCTGCCGATGCCGTAATTTTTCCACCATTGCCTGCCGGAGAGCGTCCTGAGCCGGTTCTGACACTACCCGCCGGGATTGAAGTCGTGTAGAAGCCGTCGAGGTAACATGCACAAAGGGCGGGAAACAAGGAGCAGTTGCGGCGAAGCGAATCCCGAAGCCATCGTTTGCCGCATCCTGTCTCATCCTACAGTAGCCTTGGCGATACGAAGAACCGCTTCTTGCGTGCGGGCCTCGGCAAACTGTCACACAATAACTGTTCCTTGCCTTGTCGATACCGGATTGGCAACCCCTCTGCCACTTATGTGGGATGACGTCTTTCTTGCCGTAGTAAGACTGACTAAGAGCTTGGAGAGACGTCGGGTGATAGACTGTCCAGGCTGGTGTTGCTGGTGGAATCTCGATGGTTTTGAAGGCATCAATATGCTCAACGATGCCTGGTGCTGTTGAGGCTGTGGGCGGCGTGGCGAGGCTGTGGTCACTGATGTTGAGGCTGTAGACGCTACCGAAAGAAATTGTTGGAGGTGCGGCATTCAGCACAGCTTTGGGCGGTGGCTCACCATCTCGGTACGATACTGTGATAGTAGGCATCCTTCCTCTTTGTGTGGTATCCTCAAGGCTATTATATTAGTTCTTTATTAGGGATTCTGGTCTTCGAAAAGTTCTTAGGCTCCTTGTATCTTGCAGAAGCCCAGTCGCCATCTGAGACGGAACCCGACTTGGGCTACGGTACATTATGGTAGAAATATTGACTAGGTGCTGGTGTTAATGGCAGACAGGCCTGAGGCTTCCAGATAGTGATCGTGAGGACTAGCATACGTGGTTTCGTCTCGAGTTCCATGCGTGGATGTTTCTTTTGTACATCAAGTAGACCTCCACAGCCACTTCCCATGATCCGTGATTGGGCCATGACTGCAATATCGGTTGTGTTCGAACCCCTTCTCAGGTACGCGCCTTGCGCACTGCTATCGGTTCTGGGAGTTTGGTAGGATGCCAATTACGAGTTCCCGCAAATACTGAGAGCATCAATGCTGCAAAGCATTCTGTGGTCTTGGCTGGCACTCTTCTTGGCGGGCGAATCCTGACGAATATACACGCAAGCACCATGTTTCAAAACGTCTACCCGCCTTATTATCCACCCCGAGTGAGCATCAACTTGCTGGAATACTTTCGGAGCATCGTTTCCCTGCTGAGCACTTTTCTTGTAGTATATTCTGCGGAACGAATCGGGATTTGCCTTCCATCGCTGGACGAAATCACCAAAGCGATTGCTGAATTCTATGAAGAAAGAAAACTCGAAAACGGTGAGCATTCATTCGGCAAGTTTTTGAGCGAAAAATTGGACTAACTATCGGAAACTAAGAAAGTGCAAGACCAAGTGCAGAAACAACTTCTGAATCTAACAGTAAGAACACAAATCTCACAAAAAGAAGAACATCAAACACCGAAATTCTACTTTGCATAGGACATTGAGCTGCTATCTTCCACTGATATCTCGTGAATCAATCAATCGGACGAAGGACATGTGATGATGTCGGTCCAAAGACTGCCTGAAAGCTCAAGACTGTTGACATACCTACCTAAGAGAGAGGTTGGAGCAGACGTACGAATGCAAGTTTGGACATCACTGCCCGCCCTTTACAGACGAGACATCAAACAAAGATCGCTGCGCCTGAGAAACGGCGAGATTGCAAGTAGAACAATGAAGTCGAAAGTCCACCACATGAAGCTCAAGCTTTGTTGTTCGTCCTTATCGAACCATCAAAAACTAGGCCGCTCGGTGGGCGCAAGCTGGCTGTACTCGCTACAACTAGCTTTAAAACCCCCCGCTGATGGTTCCCATGATTGATTGAATAGATCATGGGCCAAGTTCTGTTGCGACAGCTTCTTCATGTTTCCTGCATTCTGAATGAAGGCTGTGTTTTGTGTGAAATCTTCAAAGTTCAGGGGCAGATTCATCAGTTCACTCTCCCCACTAAAACACCGTACAAGCTTCAAGGTGATGGGAACCAGGCCTAAAGCGGTTTAGCCCGGGCGGTCCCGATACATACATACCTGCTCGGTCAGACCACTCACTGCTCAGAGCTTCCCAGTCACAACTTGGACATTTCTCATCACCCATCTGCAACTCGCTTTCCACACGCTCACACGCTCTCGGACCTCCTCAATGGACCACGTCCCCTATGCGACAGCCGCTTGCAACTCTCGCATCTGCCATACATGCTGAGCTTGCCTGCGTGCTGAGCTTGCTCTTGTCCACGATTCCACAATGCCTCGACAGTATGTCCTTTTTGGACGACTGCTTCCTCATTTCACCGCTCGGCGTCTCACGCTGGTGCTCGTTGGCATATCGGTTCTTGCAATCACGCTGATTTGGACACTCCTCTCAGGTGTTCCGTCATCTCCCAGTCTTTCCGTCTACGACACCAAGATTGCGCCCCACGTGGCTCACCTGCCACACGTGAGCGATTCCTTGTCCAAAAGTTTTCTCAATCCCTTCCGACAAAAGTCGCACCGACCGCCACATGACGAAAAAGATGAGCACGCTGGTTCATCGTGGCTGGCTGATCTCTCGTGGCTCAAGGTTCCATTTTCGAGCGCCTTTACAATAGATGATGACAGAGCTCTACTTCCTCCGCTTAAGCCGCGCCAACCCATCTACTGCTACTACGATGCGACGGCTAAAAAGTCAAGACAAGAGAAGGATGCCGAGAGCGAGTTGCTCTTGACCTGGCGGAGAGCGTGGTGGGCGAAGGGATTCCGGCCCATCATTCTCAGCGCTTCCGAAGCCATGAACAATCCTTCATACAGCATTCTTCAGAGACTCAAAATGGACGCCAACTTGAAAGAAGACCTCATGCGTTGGCTTGCGTGGGAGACAATGGAGGGTGGCATACTAAGCAGCTATACGCTGTTGCCCACGGTCCCGAAAGAGGATCCGTTGCTCGCCTATCTACGGCGAGGCGAGTTTCCGCATCTGACGCGCTGGAAGGATCTCGATGATGCCCTCTTCACCGGCCAAAGGGACCACGTCAGGTCTGCATTCCAGGCCATCATCAACGCGGAACCTACCAAGCTCGGGGCAGCCAAGAGCTTGATAGAGATCGTCCCCAATGAAGTCTTTCTGGTCGACAAGGCTGTTATGCCTCTAGCGTCGTACACACAGGACACGATTTCGAAAAAATTTCCGAGAGTCGCCGAAGCACTCAAGACGAGCAAGGCTGCCGGTCTCGTCAGTCTAAACAAGCTGATCACAACGCACCTGCACGTGGCATGGCAAAATCGATTCTCCGATGGCATCCAAGTTCTCAAGCCTTTCCCCGAGCACATGAGTACTCTTGTGAGTAATGCGCTGCATCTGGCCAGACAGCTGGCCACTTGCTCAGACAGCCCAATGCCGGGGACTTGTCCGCCAAACTTGGCGAAATGCGCCCCCTGTGTGGCCATGTCGCCCATGTCCGTCACAACGCCCGCTCGTTTCCACAACGTCAGCAAGGTCTTCACCATTGGAACCGTTCCCCACCCCTGGACGCGTACTCTACTGGCGGATCTACGCCCATCCTTCAACGCGTCTTGGATTCGCCAGGAGGCACCCCGCGACGCCTGGACCATGGCCGTGTCGCAAAATTTGCTCGGCACCGGCGTATCCAGCACGAAGAGACTCGTGAATCTCAAAGAAGCAGTCGCCGGCGACTACGCCACTGCAAATTCCTTGTGGGTGGCGGCCGAAAAGGACATGCCTACTGACATGAGCTGGTATTTTGGATTTGCGATTCCCGAGAAAGGCCTCCAGGATGGCCAGGCCGTTTCTCCCGTGCCGGCAGACCGTCAACCAGACAAGAAACAGAAGAATCCTCATCGCAACACCGGGCACGTCGTGAGCCCCGAAGAAAAAGCGATAGAGCAGCCTCTGATTGACGAAGCCAAGAGAGTCATTGCTCTGAGAAGATCTACCGACGAGTCCAAGCTGCGCGCCTCCTTGGAAGCCTGGAATATGGCCGACACGGAGATTTGGAAGTTTGTCCGCGCCTTCCAGTCGAGACTACATAAGGAGCGCGAGCAGTGGGAGAAGATGGAGGCCCAGTATAGTAGTGGTTCGGGCACAGAGAAGGGCAGAAGCGCTTGGAACCGATGGCAAGATGGCACGGGGCACCAGAGCGAGCCACCGAAACAGACATCAGCCGCGAAAGTGTAACGCGCGGGGGATGCAAGGCACTGATTTTGGCATTGAAGGGATGGGTGTGAGTGCTGTACTTTTTTGGGCGTTGGATCCGGCGTTTTGCTTTCAATTTTGTCGAGCCATTGTTGCTCCCTGTTTTTCGTTCGCTTGGCTGTATTATTCCCAAGATTCTGTGAGATGAACGAAACGAGGCACATTGGTTGGATCCGCGTATGCTGATCTCGTTGCCTGAATTTCTACTGCTCCAACGATATATCCTCTAGTTCACATCGCTCCGTACCCCCAGATTGTCTCGCGACCCGTCACCAACCTCAAGCGCATCATGATCTCTTCTAATGCGAATAAGAAGTATGCGTTAGTGGCAGCATGCTCAAAAAGCAAGACGATAGGAATGAGAAGAGAAAGGATTAAAGGCAAAAGTC
Source organism: Claviceps cyperi (assembly GCA_018360075.1). Taxonomy (NCBI): domain Eukaryota; kingdom Fungi; phylum Ascomycota; class Sordariomycetes; order Hypocreales; family Clavicipitaceae; genus Claviceps; species Claviceps cyperi. The sequence goes on from SRPQ01000398.1 coordinate 9,484, forward strand.
TTCGTCACGAGGGAATAGAGGACAACATGTCATGGTTCAAACAGACATGCTGGATGGCAAACGAACCCAGAGGGCCAGGTCATGGGAGTCTTGATGCATCAACCTCTTTGAGGTGCACTGAATACCGTATGTACAAAACACCATAACTTTGGGAGCAGAGGGCGAAGAAAATACATTCTCCTCTTGTACTACCCTCAATCAGCCAAGAAAAATCAAAATCTAAAAAAAATCACGTCCTTCCCGCACCTTCAGCACCTACAACTACATCTACACCTTAACGACAATAGTATCACCGCCCATCTCTCCACCCAATTCCCTCGACGTTGGCCCCAGTCCCCCCGCTCTAGACCCGTTCACCTTGGCCCCCACGCCGATGCTCCGCCGCCCGTTGTTCCGCTCTTGCTTCAGCGTCTCGTCGAGGTGTTTGGAGGCAGTGCTGGAAATGGAAGTCTCACCCTGCTGCGGGTTTTCGAGAAGCAAGCGAATGTGCGGGCTGAGCCAGAGGCCTTCGAGCTGGGAGGGCTTCATATCCTTGGCACCGGAGATGGTGCCGCGACAGGAGGGCCGGTTGCAGAGACAGGTGAAGGGTTGGGCCATGCTCCATTCTGTGGAGGGGTAGAAGAACTATATACACGGTTGATTTAGTCAGATTGATCATGAAGAGGTCAGCATGAAGGACAGTTTGAGTATTGTTTTGGAGGCCGAGGGTCCTGTTGTAACTTGTTGGGAGGGTGTCGAAACGCACAGTGAGTTCGTCTCCAGGCTGCAGGCCCTTTGGTCCGGCGAGGATATTCAAGCTCGCCGTATCGAAGATCTGGTTCGTCAAAGAAAGGTTACTAATGCATCAATGACATCATGTAGTATGTAGTAATACAGTATCTGGATTCTGCAGACTGCTGGGTTCTCGGTGCGTCTTGCAGGGAATGAGGACGCAAATGGTAACTGCATATTGCTTTGCTCCTTGCTCTCCCCATACTTGATGCCAAGTGAGATCATGTCAGATGCTTACAAGAGAGGGCTCGCATGAGTGGTTTATGTACACGAGGTCGCTGTTAAGATTTAAGTGGCTATTCACGCCCATCTGCACCGTCGCGTACGTCGGCTCCGCGGCCACAGTGCAAGGCGGGAAGGCCATCTTGGCGAAGACGGCGAAGGGTGGGAGGGCGACCTTGGATAGGCTCTTGGAGGAGTATTCTTTGTCGTTGATGATGACTTCTTGGATTGTGGGGTGAGAGGGCCGCTTCCAGTGGGGGGTGAGGGGAGCCATGGCTAGGACTAGGACTTGGAGGGTTTAATTTCAGAATCCGAAGAAAGACAATAACAAGTCAAGGAAGACCAAATCTTGAGATACAGGAGCGTCAGTCGTTGATTCTATTACAATACATGCAGCGAGTGCTCATGTATGTATGTACGGAGCGCTGAGAGACGGGGGGGGGGGATGGTGGGTAGGTAGCACGCTGCACCGCTGCCTTCTTGTACTGTACATCGGCATGTGAATGGATTAGACGTGGCCGAATCTTCATCACGTACCTGGACAGATTAGGGAATAGTGACACTTTGATCCAATGCCAAAGACGAGAATCTGCTTTCTTTTTGCAAGATACCACGTAGGTAGAAGAGGGGGGAGAGAACACCTGCCGCGGCCTTTTATGCATCCCCGCCAACTCCTCTTTCTCCTCACGTTCTTAACAAGACTGCCCTCTCTACGGAGTACGGAGTACATATTACCTCTAGGTAGCCAACCCCCGATTGCCGAGGGACAAATGCGCTGATGATGCCGCACCCGAGGCCCACCATGCGCCCCCGGTCCGGATTGATGCAGAAAGGCTCGATCTGATAATGACATGTCTGGTATTGTCTCGCATATGTACTCCCGTAGATTGACTGGTAACTTGTTGCTCGCTTCTCTGTGGGTTGTGTTTTATCTGAACTGGGCTGTCTTTTGCATCATGTCGTTTCTGTGAACGTCCGCGGGTCGTCGCCTGATTCCAATCCCATTGTCCAATGTCACGATGCGCGAATTGTTTCGGGGCGTTGTGAACTGCAGGCGAAACGACGGGCCAATGGAACCCTCTGCGGTTAAAAAGTACCTACATATGTATGTATGTATGTATGTATGTATGTATGTATGTATGTATGTACCTCCTATGACAACGTGGCGTGCGAGTGTGACGGACGGGAACATCCGTCGCGGAGCACCAACACGCGTCATCGCTCCACATGGCTTCCCGCACGATCTCGTGTGAAATTTACTCCGTAGTGCACAGCTTTCAGGGGTTGATTGAGCGTAAAGAACACTGAAAAGGTGGCAGACGCTGCGCCATCCTTGTTGTGTGCACATGAGCTGCACCAGACACCACCCAAGGCATCACCAGGCTGACTCCATACATCGATCCTATCAACATTCAGGCTGATTTCCCAGTAAAAACGACATGCGTACATCAGCCTTTATTTGGAGGTTTTTTGTCACAAAGCCGTTGGCCATCATGCCATACTGGTCACAAGCGCCCTCCGATTTGCCCCAAAGATGTAGAAGCTCAGCCGATGCCCGATCCTGATTGTCTTGACTCTTAACTAAATCTGGCGAGAAGACGATCGACGCTTAAGATATGAAGACGATACGTTTGTCGGCACCTCTTGCATTTAGATCCAACATTCTGGAACTTTCCCGGGCTAAGAATGTGTCAAATAATACAAAGAAGAGTGAAAGAACGCCAATACGTCGGACATAGCTCAGCAAAGGCGCCATCTACAGCTGTTCTCACCGACAGCTGCCTGCCAAACAGCTGCGTATCGATCAGCTTGGCATTTCTCCAACGGACGAGTTAGAGCCTTGTGTAACTACCGAAACGTGCGTATTGTTCTTGGCGACCTCGGCATCATTCTTCTGACAGCTATTAGACCTTGTTGTATTGCGAGCAAGAGATCATCAACCTGTACCAGATTTGGACACCACCTGTGCTGTTGTATCCATTTCTCTACTTGCTCTGTCTCTTTTTCCCCAAGACTGAAACTCTACGCATTGTTGCGCGGCCAGCTAGCACCGTTGCGAAGGACGAGGCAGATACACACGTTTTATAGACCCGACGCGATCTTTTCCCGCTGCCAATGCGATTAGATGGAAGCAGCCCTGTCAGTCTTTTTCACTTTGATGACGACAGCACCTCTTATCTCGGACGGCGTCAATGGGATGTAAGGGCACATGACATGTTATGATGCCTAGCCGCACCTGGTGGAGTCGAGTTCTCTGGGTCGTTATTGGCAGTAAATCGCTTCCCACACCTTGGCAGCACCCTCGCTTTGTTCTCACTGCACTGTATTATCAAGAACTCGCTTCAGATACCAAGGATAGAGGCGAGATACTAAGGGCGGAGATCAGGTACAGCTGATCGGCACGCGGAAGCACAAATTGGACATTAATGTTTTTCAAATTGGCCGATTACGGGTGTGTTGCTCGAGCGATTCTCTCACTGCAGCGAAAAAGCATAAAATGAGAGAATCATCATAACCTCCAAGCTCCTTCCAAACTCCTGACAAACACGACGAGACATTTGCATCAGGCGTCGCTCGTTCCTTCCTCGTTTTCGCTGCCTCGACTGCCCGCCTGCGGCTACCTCATACCTCCTTTGCCACTATCGGGAAGGCGCTTCCTCATAGTCGCACCACAACGTGCTAAACATCAATACACGAGATCTTGCAAGTCCCGACGCTCTTGCTCTCCCTCCCTTCTGAAGTTGCTGTGGACATCTCTCGGCTGTGATCCGTCGTAGGGGCACCTCCTCCTCCCCAAAACACTTTGGGTACGCAGCCAAGTTCGAACTCGAAAGGTGTTCAGGCAGTGGTTATCAAAAGCACTTCTGACATCTATCTCTTTGTTTCTCGCCTCTCTTCTTCTTCTCTCTTCGAAACAAGCCACAAGGCTATCATCATTTCCGAAGACCTGTCCTCTACTCTTCCCTGCTTTGTCAACGCTGTGTCCTCTGAATTCACTCAACTACGTTGAGACGAAATATGCCAACCAAGGCCCTGTAGGCATAGCGGTTCGCTGGTTGCTCTCTTTGCAGACTGACGCGTGAGTTCTTCTTTCTTTGTTTTCCGACGTGCATGTCTTTCTCCCTCTCGACGTCCAGCTTTTTCATCCTGTCTCTTCCTCATCCAACAACCATTCACCCAGCGTCTCGCTCTTTGGGCCTTGGCTACACGACTTGTTTGTGATATCGACTTTGGGGTCATGCTGGTGGCCAGTATATTTGTCCCTAAGGAGCTCCCACATGACAGTCGCCTCTGAACAGTTTGTCATATTTCTCGCGTACTTCAAATTGCTGGGCAAGAAACCATCTGAGCCAGTGCCAGCCTCCTCGCCGCTACTGCATTGACGCTTGACTCTGCATCTGGATTTTTCTTCTCGGGTTACATGGAGACATACGTGACTACAGCACAACATGGTCTTGACAAAATCAAGGAGGACAAAAAGGATCCTTCGTTGCCTGTACGCAGCTCAGCAACATGATCACCAACTGAGTGCATCGACAACCCCTCTTATCCGGTATAATTTGCTGCACAACTATCATCGTTGTATCCAAGTCACTATGGACCTTGGAAAACAATCGGATCGTAATCCTCCTCGGCTTTCGTTGAATGGACTATCTCAGTTTCTTAGGTCTCAGCTAGAAGCACAACGGATTACTGACGGCAGCAGGCTTTGGTCACAGGTAGCACCGATTCTGACGTTCATACAAGCCAACACACAGACGCCTGGCAAGCTTCAAAAGTTTCCTACCCTCTTCATTTGGCATTCAAAAGAGATCCATCGCTCTTTCTTTTTCTTTGCTTTTGTGGACGTCAAGATGGTCTCGAAGACCTACACCGCCCGTGAACTGATACGGATGAGACAAGCCTCCGTGAGCCAAGATATATACAAAAAGCTCTTTGAAAAAATGTGTAAAGATAATGACCTAGGTACGTTGTTTCTGGAACAATAGCGGACACTAGTTGGTCGTTTCTGTCGCTCACTCTTACAAAAGGCGAAATCTTCCGCCTGCCGCCTGAACGGGCTCTTCCTCTTATTGAGGAGGAGACATATGAGCCCGATGAAGAACAGAAGATCGCATTGGAAGAATCTTCTGTCCGTCAACTAGATGGAACGGACGCTGAGTGGAAATATCGTGGACGGTCCCAGCTGGAGCATGGCCAACAAGAACCAATCGGAGCTCCAACAGGACTTTCTGCTCAGAAAGATGAAGGCTTTCAAAGATTCTACAAGGCCGTTGTCTCTCCAACCCATGTCCGAGTTACCGCCGGAGGACGCATAGTTCCGAATACTCGAGGCTCATCCTCTCCAACTGGAAAATGGTCTAGAGAGAAACCAGGAGCTGATGGTTCTTTTGCATCCCGCTCCTCTGGCCACAGTACATATGGAGACACAGCCGGTATTCCTCTGACAGCCACGATGCCGCATCCTGCATACGGTTCTTTCCCTCATCTTTTCCCGGGGATCTTCCCGAGTATGCATCCTTCGGTTACAGCCGGAGGCCACCCGCCCCTTGCCATGATGCCTTGGCAGATGGGGATGGGGATGGGGATGGGAATAGGAATGGGAAACACACTTGGTCTGGTTCATCCCAATCTCCCGCAGATGCATCAAGCAACAGCCAAAACAAGTCCAAAAGCATCGGCAGAGCGTGGGGAAAGTGGGAAGCAGGGTGACGGTAACATTTCTGACAACCCAAATCCTGTTCGTGTCTCACCCCCGGAACACTTTGATCACAATCGCCCGTTTTGCTTCAACGGACAGTGGGTGATGCCTCCTGCCGGATCTTTCTATCCCTACGGAATGGCTTCTGTGCCAAGCTTCCCGATCTCAGGACTAGGCTCGCCGAATACCGTGCCTCCTCGCTTTCCAATTCCCGCCAGGATGCAACCAGCACCCGTTAAGGCTACCCAGAAGTTACACGCCCATATGGCGTCTTCTTCGAGTACTCCCAGCATTCCGGGGAGCTCTCCCGTGCCCGTATCGTCTATTCGGCCTAGCGACATCACCAGGAAGCAGATAGAAGTGCTAAGGTCTTCTCTCAGGTACTTTGAAGACCAATTACAGTACAACAAACACCAAATCGACGAGAAAGGCATGGAAACACAGGCAAAAATGGTTCGACAGCACATTCAACAGTTTGAGAAGAACTTGAAAGCTCAGCTGGAGACTGAACAAACCCATTATCCCAATTACGAGCACCAAGCAGATGCTAGTGACTCGACTCCCGATCATAATGGGAAGAATTCAACTTCCACCACGGCTAATGACACGAAGTCTGAGCGGGGCTCTAGTCAATCATCTGTCTCGCAGAGCTTCCCGACTCACGGACAGCCAGGAAGGACGCATAAAGATCAGGATGCTTTTCTTTCTCGACGTGCTTTGGCTCTGAAACAAGTCAAGTCAGCATCTGCCCCTGTTTCTACCAAAATCACGCCCGAATCGTCTGAGGACTGTGAGCCCATGAAACGGCCCTCAACGCTGCCAGCTGGGGCTGCACTAGCACCACCGTTTCTCCCTCGAGCAGATAGCACAGTCTCAGTCCCCGACCCTGCCACTTTCAGCATGTCATCAACCACATATACTGAAGACAGTGAGTCGGCGGCGGTAGTGACTGAAGGCAGCGCAGACTTGGACGCTCCGGAAGCCTTCACCGAAAAGCCATACTTAGTGGGGCATCTTCCAAGTGACAGGCGCACGGGGGCCAGTGGCATGAATGCTTACATCTATGATCGTGATCTCACCGAGGATGAGCTGCGTGCTCGACATATGTATTGGGGCAAGGCGCCACACCATCTCCAGAAGGGCCTACCCAAGTTTGATGGCAAAGACTTTTACCCTCCGTCTCCGGTGAAGTCTCAGTCTCCGACTGTGTCTAAGCCCCCACCTATCGTCCTGATTCCTTCTGGCAACACCGAGGCAGATCCCGCGTTGACGATTCCAAAAGCAGGAATAGATCCGTTCCGATCACTTCACGAATCTCTTCTGCCCCCTTCTTGTGGTTCCCTTGGGGTCATGGGCCATTCTCAGCACGCTCCCGCTGCAACTTCTACCGCAGAGCAACCGGCGCACACTCAACAGGCACCAGCTACCGGCTCAACCCCAGTTGACCACGGTTACAATGAGTTTCGCAAGGCCCTGAGCCACAACGTTGCTTCATCAACGGACGGCTGCAAAGACAAGTCGTCAGACGATGGTGATGATGGCTCAAACATTTTGTTTCGCGGTCGGAAATATATGACTGCTAGTGGGTAAGTAGCCGGGAATCCCAGAGCCGAGCAAGAATCACAACTGACAAGTATAGAAGCAAGAGTAGACACGATGTGTGGCAGCGTGTTTGGAAGCGAAACAAAGCAAGCGCCACGGCTGTTCCTGGAACTGTGTCTTCCATGACAGCTCAAGGTGTATTGCCCAACTACGCCGGACATGCTACCGCCTCTCTCACACCCGCCATTGCCAATGCATCTATATCTCCAAAGGGGCCACCATCAAAACTCTCTGGTGGCGAAGATCTCAGCACAACTGGTCGTGTATCCAACAAGAAAGAAGACCGACTCCCGGCCATCCATGGAGTGAAAGAAAGCAAATGAGACTTGCGGACTTCGAACTCATGCCTCATGAAACAAGGGAGAATCTTGGTCAAAAAGGAAAAAATCCGGAAAAAAAAAAGAGAAGCTCTATATGGAGCATACTTTATTGTTTTCATACTTACTTACATTATGAGTAGCTCACCGGCTGATTTGTTGGTTGTTGTATACCTTACACGTTCAACTTTGCTACACTTGATGAGCTATTCCAACGTGGCTTCTGAACAAAATTACGTTATTTTTACGGCACCGCAGAAACGACATTGCTAGTGGACTGAAAACGCGCTCATGAAACATGCACTACCAGGGCATAAAAGTACATTTAAGGGACGGATTGATATGAACGAAATGGCATTTTTTTTTCATCTTGTCATCTTTCGCGGTATGGAAAGCTTTGTCTCTCTTTTCTTCGTTCTTTCTGTCTTCTTTCTTTTTTCTTCTTCGTTTTGTTCTTTGCTCGACCCAGCCGGGTATGGAGCACATTGCCGTTTGTTGTTTTGGCATCAGCCCAGATTGAAGGGATAATTGTAGGGACTCGGATGTATGTTATGAGCTCCAGTGGAGAAGTACACTGTACAGCAAAACTAGCTATCTGCCCTCGTAGGGTGAAGAGAAAAGATAGATAATAGACCACGAGCTATATCACTAAATAGGTCTTCTTGTGTGACAAGTTATCGACAGGACGATGGACATTAAAGCAAGTAATGGTCATGTATTGAAAGATCTACAGTGCTTTGCATGTTCCTTACCATCAAATCTCCATCTTCACGGGAACAAAGTCCTGGGAGAAAATCTTCGGGCAAGAGTCGAAGCTGGTATTTTAAGACTAGCTTCAACTAGGATTTTTCTTCGCTAGTCGTATACCTCGAGAACCATTGACTTGTTGGTTGACGCGGAGATATCCTAGCGGGGAGGAGTTCTCTACGATATTCTCATCAGACAGAGAATACTACGATTTTCTGGACCATTCAGATGAATTGACTTTGTTCACGGATGATGGGAAGAAAGCTGGAAATGCAAGATCGGCAGGGAAGCGTGCACGTCTCACATGAGACTGCTGTCAAGGCATCATGTCACAGCGCGACAAGGGTGGGACAGCATTTGACTTCGGGAAACACCTCCCATGGAGCATTTCACAAATCAGTGAAATGGCCATTGAGAATGAAAATTCTCCATTATTCTACCCTGCCGTAGTAGACCCCAAACCTGCCAATGAGGTGATGCCAGAACGCCTGGAGTATCATGCCGACGCAGCAAGAAAAATATATCAAGGAGTATCATACCGAGTCCCCTGGATAGAATGAAACCTGTCCACTCCGGCGTGATGCTCCTTGACATTTTCTTCTTCTCGGTTCATTTTATAAAAATCGAAACAAGCGGTCGGCCATTCGGTTCTTTCCGTTCGACTGTCTGTGTTTTCGCCCAAGAAAAAATTCGTCAGGTCATTGCATTTAAGCAGAGACCTTGTTGTTGGCGCGGAGCTCACGGCCGACCTTGGAGCGGGCCAGGATGTTTTCACGGTCCTTGTCGAGCTTGAGCTTTGTGATGACGACGTTGGAGGGGTGGATGCCCAAGGGAACGGACTGGCCAGAGGCCTTGTCGCGGGTGACGCGCTCGATATGGATGATGTACTTGAGACGGTAGACAGAGGTGACCTTGCCTTCACTGTCCTTGTTGGAGCCACGAACGATCTTGACTTCGTCATCCTTTCGGACGGGGATGCTGCGGACCTGCTCATGGTCAGTAGGAGGAACCAACGAGGGGGGTTTTGTCTTCGCGTCTGTGGTAGAATTTGGAAAGATCTTTGGATAACATACATTGTACTTCTCGCGCAGCTCCTTGCTCAGGGGAGCGCTCATGATGACACGGCGCTCGCTGGAAGGGGCCTTGAAGTGAGCGGCACGGCTCTTGCGTCGGGAAGACGACACATCTAGTCAGGGTCTGTTAGCAAAAGTCGTTTCGCCGAGGTAGACAATTTTGGAAGGCCGGGTTCGTCCTTTCGAACGACACGACATGGCAGATGTGGAGGCGACAATGAAACAGGGTTTCGTCATACTTTTGCTGACCTTGGCCATTGTGAAGGTTAGTAGGGCGGTTTGGAGAGCAACGAGGGAATTCGGCGTTGGGCGATTTGAAAACGAGGAGTCCAGAAGAAGGGTCGCGGCGGTCAGGAAATTTCGGATGGGTTGTTTGGATGTGGGCGAAAATTAGGCGAGTGGGGCGGAGAGCACGTGACGCTACTTTTACCCTACCTTTTCGGAACATCGAGTAGCCGGGGTGAAATCTTGGCTGCGTAACTGGACTTGTGGGCCACCCGCCCGTGGGCATGAGAGAACGTCCAATAGGTATATTGCGACATTTCGCGGGACGAACCCGCAACGTGTTATTGTAAATTGTAAATTGTAAATTGTGATTTTTCCTCGGGTATGTAATTTACAAGATTTGTAACTTACATGTAAAATGTAAATTCCATCCCCCCTAAGCTGCGTTCCATTTATTGGCGCAAGCTAAGCTGATTGAGAAGTTGGGTCTTCTTTTTGGAGTCTGGCCGCGGGCGACAGAAAGAGGGGGGAAAACAACGAGCAACTTAAGCAGACGGCTGATTGAGCAATTGCAACAAGCAAATGGAAGAATGGGAAATCGGTCAATATGTGTAGCCAATTGAGAGAATTTTGGACATATAGACGGTTTTCAATGATCATGCTATGAGTGGTGTGGCTGAGATTTATGCTTTACATATACACAGAGTTGGTGTGCCGAATACGCTTCATTTCGGGCCAATCCGCTCAGTGTGTTGAATATGGGGGCCAACTCGATCCATCTTGGGATTTTCTGGCCCCTTGTACTTCTTGTATAGAAATAGCGGGAATATGTGGTAGAAAAAGGCAAGCCGGGAGCATTTCTGTATGCCGTCAAAGTGTCTACATCGGGGCCGGTGCCTTGAAGGTACCGTTATCGTCGTATCGTGCCTCTGTTGATTAGTGTAAGCATTTCTACCAAAACTTCGTTGGTGCGTGTCCGACTAACTAAAGAATGTATAATTGAGCGTCACTTGATCGACGCCCTGCATATTCAAGTCGTTCAACAGATCAGGGTCTAGATAGAAGAAGACCGGCATATCGACCTCCTCTCCAGCATTGAGTCTTTGTTCTTCAAAACAGAAACACTGGATCTTGCTGAAGTAGGCTGCGCTTTGAGCCGGTGTGACACTGTATGTCGCCACGCCAATAATGTCCCTGTCGCCTCGGTTTTTGGCCTTGTAGAACGCCAGTGCTGTCTCGCCTGGTAGGACACGCACTTCACGCTGCTGGGGGGTGAATTTCCATGGCAGATCGTCAGATACACAGGCGTTGAAGCTGACTCTTATTCGTTGAGCAGACGTGACGGGTACGAGACGGCTTGCCAGAGAGTCGTCATCGGAAGAGGGGCCTCCGTGGGCTCGGATGGGTTGGCCGCCCCAGCCCGTGGTTTGGCAGATCTGTCGAGACGGGTTAGCAGTGTACTTTATGTAGATGTCGTATGTATATATATATATATATAAGCTTAGAGATAGCGAGTGTCGTTTGTTGAGCATACATACCATCTTGTAAAGCGGCACGGATGCATAGGACAACGCAAGGGTCCCTACTATGACGCTGATCGTGTAGTAACTAGAGCGAAAGCTGGTCAGTAGAGCTGCGCGAATGCACACGGGGCGAAGATAGAGATAGGATAGGAATTAGCGGCCTTACGCAGCGCTCCTGCTCTTCTTCCTCCGTTCAGCTAAATGTTGCTCCATCAAGCTTTTCCCCTGCTGTTGTTGCTGAGCGGCCCGTCGCGCGGACGTTGATATCTTTCGTCGAAATGTGACATTCAGGCGCTGGGTCCCCCGACAGGATAGACAGGACCATGTTGATGAGGCCGCACGCACTGAACTGCGTAGACATGGTGATGAGGAATTCATGGCGGATTAAGAAGGCGTTGAAGGTGGGATTGGCTCCCGTGTTGTGAAACTGGGCGCTGGAGGCTTGAACAAATAAAGACTCTTTTGCGATCCATCATCATCCCGTCATGGCATCCCCCTCTTGACATCCTGCGGCCATCCCCCTACCCAATGGAAGGACGAACGTGAGCCAAAATATGGGTCCTGGATTGTACCTGAGTGTCGCTGGCCAATCAACTTCAAGACGAACTTTGTATGTGCATATGTACCTACAGCTGACATCAATTGTATTTTATTAAGAGCGTTACTCCGCGAACTGCTTTTGCCAACATGCTCCACAATTTCAGGACTCCCTTTGTACTTTCCGCTCGAAGACAGTGCTTCAGAAAAGACACACTGCCACACTAGTGCAGCCATTTTCCACCGTTATCGTCGCGCCTCACGCTTTGACGCCGCTCGCGATGCCTTCCGACACGACAACCGACCTGGCAGCGGATGGGGACGCTTCTTCGAGCCCTTCCATGATTTCTGCCGCAACGACTGCGGCTGCCTCGACCGT
>SRPQ01000399.1:0-21423 GCA_018360075.1 Claviceps cyperi
GCTTACAATGGCATGCTGGACTGCTTCCGCAAGATCATCAAGCACGAAGGGTGAGGCGCGCATTATTAAGAACACCGGGGGTGTGCTCCATAATGCGCGCCTCACCCTTCGTGCTTGATGATCTTGCGGAAGCAGTCCAGCATGCCATTGTAAGCCTCAGCTCCAGTGGCTGTACCAGTTTGCAATTGACTGTTGAGTAAGGAAGGAAGACAAGTTAGTGTTTCGACGATCATGATGCTGCCGGGGAGAACGCAAATGGGGGTTCGCACACGCGAGTCTTGACAACATCCAACGGGTACCTAGTAGGACATGGGTTAGCAGATGATCTACGGTGGCCATCTGTGGCACGCGCAAGCTCAGCACAGCGACATGTGCGGCTGAAACAGAGACTTACATGACCAAAATCTGGGACCCCGGGAATTTTTCATTAGTACGATGTCAACCCCCCCTCCGATTAACAAAAAGGTATGAGCCGTCATACCTCGGACACACCAGCAATGGCGCCTGTGACGCGCACGAGTTAGCAAGCTTTCCAAAAAGGCAGAACCCTTAGTCCCGGTATTTCATGCCCCAATCTCCTTATTTCCCCTAAAAAAGCTCGTGCGGGTGACACAACGACGTACCGGCGGCGAATTGGTAAACAAAAGGAAGAGGCTTTTCTTGCGACGACATGGCGGAGAATTTGGACGCGCTTCAGCGGCGTCTCTAGCAGCGCAATCTAGGGCGGCGCAGCGGTTCTGGGAGGAGAGGCAAGTAGACGACTCGACGCTCCACAGTGAAGATGGAAGAAGCTGCAGGAGGAAGTAGGAGCAACAGGAACAGGTAGCAGTAGAACGGCGATGCGGGAGCGAAGTCGGTGATGGCGCAGCCCCCAAGACAGGTTGAAATTCCGAGTGGAGAGCGCAGCTGCTTAATGGCGGCTGTAAGCGAGCCGCGTTCGACTTGCGCGCGGCATCACGCCCAGGACCTGCTATTACTATGTATTACGAACGCAAGGTGACGCCAAATGGATGCTTCATGGGAGAGGCCTGCATTGTAGCACGCAGTTTTCTGATGGCAATATATGCGCCCTGGAGGGAAACGGCCCAAGTTCCAACAAGTCAACAAACAACATGAGTGCCCTATTTGCCCTATCGCCCAGCACAAGGTGAAGGCTCGACGTCGATTGGCTGCGCAAAGGAAGACCCCGCGTCGAGATCCGACTGCACGTGCATGCAGTTATGTTAGGTAGGTTACAGGTACCTCCTAGTACCTGGTTGCAACTTTCACCCAATCCCGCATGCATCAGCACAAGTTCGTGGCTACCTACCTAGCTGTTGCGGCGCAGCATGTGTGAGCGGGCTTGAATACATATATCCTCTTTCTTGCGCTTTAATGTGATGGAGTTTGTAGCATAGTACGGCTGCGTCACTTCATACATATTCGTCTCGGCGGTACATTAGGTATCTAATCATCACCTGTTGTCCATGTTCCCGGTCTCGTTCCGACACCCCACTACTTCGCTGACGCCTACATGATCCGCGCACACATACGCACCTCCTATGTACATGCAAAGGTACGCGGTGGCAAACCTTTCTTCTTCATCACCAAGCCGTTCCGGCGCCTTCAACTACACCTTTAAAGAAGCCGTGATCCCAAGAGACTCACAGCGAGGTGTTGTTCAAAGTGCCTGGGAATCCAGCTCAGACTCGAGCCCTCGCATCGCAACCGCCCATGAGTCATCTCCTGTGGAAGTATTACTGGGAAAATGATGTCGACAGATTTCGACATCTGCTGGCGCCCGCTGGATCCAGCTCTCACCCTGCCGCTTCATCTCCGTCCATAGGAGCCACCGGAGGAGCATTCACGGGCGGTAGTCCAGGCAGCATAGCCTCATCACCGCGCACGACACCGAGACCTCGCAAGGCCTTGGCGCATACACCGGGCACCGGCAGATTCAAGGAAGGGGGAGCTGGCCTTAGTCGAAACGAAATCAACAGTCGAGATCATGCTGGTCTCACCGTTTTGCTTCGTGCTGCCTCATCAACCCATCCGAACGCCCGAGGCTTTGTGCAGGCCCTTCTCGATCATCCGCTTCTTGATCTTTACGCCCAAGACCCAGAGAGTGGCTGGAATGCGCTCCACCGATCGCTATACACTGGGAATGTCTCTATTGCTCGGCTTCTCTTGGCCAAAGAGCGCATTCATCTCACAACAAATACTAGCCAGGCCGCCGTGTGGAAGGTTGGCCAGCTCATCAAGACCAAGGATAACGAGGGAAACAGCCCCTTCGATGTCTACAATTCTACCATCGCGACTGCGGCGATCTATCACGAGCCTCGGCCCTGCGCATTAAAAGATGTCAATGCTACTATATACGACATGATACCCGGCGAAGATGATAGCGAAGTTGACGACGAGATTATTGAAATGTAGAGAGCCTTTGCCTCCCTGATCTTGATCTAAAAACTTGACATATTCTTTGTGCAGGCAGCTGACTCTAGCTATTGTATAGTGCTGAAGATCTCGTTCATAACAGCAGACAATATGTCATGGGTGATGAGTTCTTCATGTTTGGAAGCAATAAGAACCTCTCACTCGGGGTCGGTGACGAAGATGACCGCCAGTATCCGGAGCGAGTGGCTCTGCAGCGGCCTGATGCCCTGTTACATCGGTTTCACAACATGTACCTTGATGAGAAAGACGTTGACACGGCCTCCTCGGCGCTGAAGGATATTCCTACCCTGATCCGACACCCGCCGCTGGCCATCTCGGATATTGTCATGTCAAAGCTACACACTGCACTTCTCACGCATGACCCAGTGTCCAATTTATATATTTGTGGCGTCGGCCGTGGAGGAAGGCTTGGCATGGGTGACGAGAATACGCAGTTCAGATTTGTACCCGTCGAGGGACCGTTCGCCGATCGCAAGGTTGTCAACGCTGCACTAGGACAAAATCATTCCATGGCCATAACGGATAATGGAGAGCTCTGGACGTGGGGTCTGAACTCGGATTCTCAACTTGGTTACGTCCTGCCACCGATGATGCGATCTGACCAAGAGCCTATGAGTTTGATGCCGCGCCAAGTGTTTGGTCCCTTGAAGAAAGAAGTCGTACGGGGCATTGCCGCATCGGCCGTGCATTCAGTTGCCCACACAGGATTCGCTTTGTATTGCTGGGGACGTAATCTGGGCCAACTCGCCCTCATGGATGCTGATTCGAGGTCCCTGGAGTTCCAGACCACACCACGCAAAGTGGCTGCGTCATTGCTGTCAGCGCCAATTACAATGGTGTCAGCTATTGACAAAGCCACCACTTGCTTGCTCTCCAATAACACCGTCTGGGTGTTTACCAACTACGGGTACAGTCTGGTCAAATTTCCGTATCCGGACGTCTTCAGTAATTCGGTGATCGGGGTCAACGCCCTCAATCATGTGCGCTTTGACTCGAGACGCCGAATCATTCGATATATCGCCTCCGGAGACGAGACAATTGCTGCTATTACGTCTTCCGGCGATCTCTTCACTATGCAACTGAACACCAAAGTCGACGCGAATCAAGTCGCTGGCTCTACCACAAATCCTGTCAAAATAAAGGGTGCTGTGACACAGCCGCAGTGCATCTGGGACTCCCGAAAAGACGGCGTTGCTTCTGTCAGCGTTGGCGAACATGGTTCAGTCATCATTTGCACCGAGTCAGGCGCCGTGTGGAGGCGAGTAAAGCGCCCTAAGGGCAAAATTGCCATTCTTCCAAACTCCATCGACGCAAAGAAAAGGGACTTCAAGTTCGAGCGCGTTCCGTATATCACAAACTGCATTTCAGTCCGCAGCTCCACCTTTGGCGCCTTTTCTGCCATACGGCAAAACAGCAGGGTCATGTCTTGTGACATTGCTGTTGCGAATCAATCTATATGGGATGATGTCGGTGCTCTACTGTGTCTGAACAAGTTCCAGGCTTCTTCGACGGAGTCTGCAGAGGAGGGAACTACCAGGAATGAAAGGTATCCTGCTGGGGCGGGGACCTTACCGCATGAAATTATTCGGTCACTGGATATTGAACATGACATGTTACAGTGGATTGCCACAAACTCTTTCCAATGTCAAGACCTAAATATGGAGCTCCGGGCATCATCAAATCCTGACTTGAGAATTCCTGTTCACAGCTGGGTACTCTCGGGACGAAGTCCTTTGCTTCGAGCAGCCTTGTCAGAGTACTCGGTCAACGCAAGCATGGATACTTACTCTGACATCTTTTCGATCGAGCAATCCAGCACAAAAACGATTCTCACTTTCATCGGAGTGGACGTGTATACACTATTAAACCTGGTTGTGTATGTCTACTTAGATGTGATCATTCCTGTTTGGAGATGCACCAGAGAAAGGCCATCACTGGCCCATCGGTTTCGTCAAGTTAGAACGGATCTCATGAAGTTGGGAACGAGGCTACAAATGTCGAAGCTGGAAGCTGCTGCCCGACTGCAAGAGGGATTGGAGCTGTCCCTGGATGCCAACTTCCGAGATGCCATTGCAGACCCAGCATTTTTCCACGACGCTGACATGATTATTGAGCTGGACGGTGACGAAGTCCACGCCCACAGTGATCTCGTTTGCCAGCGGTGTCCGTTTTTCAAAGGCATGTTCCGCGGGCGTTCTGAAGGTCGATGGCTAACTGGTCGTCGCAATCCTGTGCTCGGAGAAGACCTCGTTCGCGTCGACTTGAAACACATTAATCCCGAAATCTTTGATTACGTCATGAGGTATCTCTATGGCGATGTCGGCGTTGAGCTGTTCAATGACGTCTGCCTGGAAACCCTAGACGAATTCTCCGAGCTGGTTCTTGATGTCATGGGTGTTGCGAATGAGCTCATGCTGGACCGGTTGTCTCAGATATGTCAGTACTTGCTGGGCAAATTTGTCACAACGCGCAACATTGCCAATCTTCTCAACGAAATCAGTCCTTGTTCAGTGACCGAATTCAAAGATGTTGGACTGGAATACATCTGTCTGCAGCTGGAATCCATGCTCGAGAACCACCTTTTGGACGGCCTGGACCAAGATTTGTTGCTTGAGCTGGATGAAGTGGTGCGAAGTAATCAGCTTGCCCAGTTCCCGTATGTGCGCAGTGGTCGGGCGGATTCTCTACTGCATGACCAGTACCCTGACCTGGCCCTCGATATTGAGGAAGAACGGCGGCGGCGCGTCAAGGCAATGGCGTTCAAGTTGGTACAGAAAGAAGAGGAAAGGAAGCTGTCATCGTCGTACAAAGCGCGAGTGGGTAGTCTGGACGACGCGTCTGCATTACAACCCCACACGCAACACAGGTCTCGTCGCAAATCATCAAAGATTGAACGCAGCGAGTCCTTGAGCCCGAACTTGCGTGCCGTAGCGTCTCATACAGACCTGATGTTCAACATGGAGGATGAAGATGGTCCAAATCTCATCACTTCCACGTCACCGGCTATGGCAGCAACCCCAACGGTCGGCCAGGTCGAGATAGACTTGGACAATATGCCTCGATTGCAGGCTGCTTGGCGTAATGCCCAAGCAAATGCAGGCTCACCTCTCGGCAGATCTCCAGGTCTGGATGCTATGTTGCCATTCCAGCAGCTGCCCGGGCCAGGGTTCACGCTACCTTCACGAGGCATAGATGGCCAACCATCGTCACCACCAGCAAGACCAGCAAATGCACCGTGGGCGTCGCCGATATTTCCATCTTCCAAGCTCAATCTGAAGAACATCATGCAAGAAGCAACTTCCAAGTCGAACCTCACTGCAGCCATGACATCGCAGGCAGAAAAGGCAGCTGGAGCGAACAGAACTCAAGCCAGAATATCTCAAAAGGAACGCAAAAAGCAACAATTACTCCAGGCCCAAGCCGAGGCTGCTGCGGAAAAAGGCAAGGCCAAAGAAGCGATAGCTTGGGAAACAGTCAAGTCAGCCGCTCGGCCACCCCCCTGGAAAGCAGCGAGTCCAGCTCCCAAAACATCCCTGAGAGATGCCATGCAGTACGAGACGCTACAATCGCGAGGAGGAAGCGCATCAACTCCGGCCCCCACAAAATCGTCCCTCACGGTAGACGGCACCGGAACTCCCTCAGTAATCAATCGCAGAGTGGCCTACCCCGACACGCGCTTCCCAGGCCAAAGCAAAGCGAGAAGCACGGCGGCACCGGCAGCACCGAAGATACCTGAAGTCGGTCCGTCTAAATCCCAGGAGCCGAAGCCGCTGGTGCCGCACTCTAAGTCGTACATGAAGCCGGCGCCCAAGGCCGAAGCCATGCTCGGATATAGCATGGCCGACATTATTGGACAGCAGCAATTGGAGCAACAACGTGTGAAGGAGGCTGTTGCAAAACGATCGCTGCAAGAGATTCAAGAGGAACAAGCCTTCCAGGAGTGGTGGGATCAGGAGAGTCGTCGGGCGCAAGAGGAGGAGGCGAGGAAACAGGCCAGAGTAGCGGGTAAAGAGAGGGAGCAAAACGATAACAGTCGTGGCAGCGGGGGTAATAGGCGAGGAGGTGGAGGAGGTGGAGGAGGGGGGGGAGCAGGATCAGGAACAGGAGGTGGTAGAAAAGGTCGCGGAGGAGGCAAATCGAAGACCGGGTCAGGTGAGGCGACTAAGCAAGCGGTTGGAAATGCGCCGACCTCTTCTAGGGGCGGGGGACGAGGGGGCAGAGGGGGTAGAGAACGAGGCGGCGGGAGTATCTCTCATTCTTTATAGCGATGTATAAGCGAGTGGCGTGTTGGAAACGGAACGAGGCTCGAAGCAGATGGAAATAGACTAGACATGATACATACATAAGGCGCATGATGCCTGCTAATACATACAACCTTTCTCCAGGATGTCTTACTGCCGTACTGACTACACCGGGGCGCCTGCCTGGGTCCCGGGGGGCTCAAATTCTCCAACTTTGTTTTTCAACAAGAATAATCGAAGACGCCTAAGACGCCCATGTTTCCTGAGACGAAGCTGGCATTTGTCCCAAAAGGCTGCCCAGGGGCCAAAAGACCCCAGCACAATACAAGAATACGCGGTGCGACCCAGACAACCTGCGGCTGTACCATACAAATCACCAGCATTTCACCTTGTGTGGATGGTGCATGGTTTGAACCCCGGTGTTTGTACTTTGTGTTGTACATAGGTACTGATGAAGTCATCTACGTTTAGGCGCGTAGGCGGCACGAAGGAGGCTCTGGCGGGTCGTTTATTTCGTACAGTTCGTACGTTACATACGTTTCATACATTTCCTATTCATACATTTCATACATTTCATACATTTCATACATTTCATACATTTCATACATTTCATACATTTCATACATTTCATACATTTCATACGGATGGTGCGTGATGATATATATGATCACGTCCTCATGCGTAGGTACCTGCACACAAAGGCTAACTCCTCGCGGCAAAAGTCCTGGGTACCTAGGCATGTACCTGGTACATTAGGTACCTAGTAACAGGTATTGGACAGGACTACCTAATGAACCTATGTAAGTGCCCCTTTTAACGCAGTACGTACTTAACCCGGGGTATGTCGGTACCTATGTACCTATGTATATATTTCAGTGACAGGGGCCCATGACATCATTGCTGTTTGTTCCCGGTCCCTCTCATCATCTCGTTTGCGAAGTGGTCAATTAGACTTTTGCACCATTGCCCTTTTACAAAGTATTTTGCTGTCTCTCTGAAATCTCTACCTAATCATGATGATGAGCAGCTTCGACTTTTGCGCTCACAATGTATAAATTGAATACTACGTCGGTTTCCATGGCCGTGACCCCAACATTGGTAGCGACGCTGTTCTCCCATGTATGTGTTCACCTTGACCAGCTTCAGGCACGTCGACAGCGACCCCTCGCGTGGACAGCCTGGCCTCACACAATGACTGTTTGAAACGAATGTGAGACTAATAGCCACCGCACGTTGGCATTAAAAGTATCTCAATCGAAAGCCGTTAAAAGAGAGACCGACTGCACACCTGTCCTACGACGAAGGGCTGCACCTCATCCGAGCCTTCCTGGAGTTTGCGTCGCATCATACCGTCGAAGAGCTTCAAGCTTTCACATCCCAATGGGTTCCGAGTCCACAGTGGGTGAAAGTAGACCATGTGACGGTGCCAAATGAGTATCTCTCCCGATCAGCCGAATTGATACAAACCCAATTGGGGACGGATGGAATCGCTCAAGTTGGGGGGCAGAAGTGGTGGCAGTGGCGCAAGCCGAATGCTTCACTGGAGGCAGAATGGATCGAGATGAAGGCTCAATACAACGCTAGAAAGGCCACAGATGACCCGGGACGACGTGTGATGCTTTATATCCACGGTGGCGCCTATTTCTTCGGAAGCGTCGACGAGCACCGGTACCAGATGCAGCGGCATGCTCGGAAGCTGAAAGCTCGTGTTTTCGCCCCAAAGTATCGTCTGGCGCCCCAATTCCCCTTTCCCTGTGGACTGCAAGACTGCTTGGCTGTCTATCTCTATTTGCTTTCTGTTCAGGACCCAAGCACCATCATCGTAGCTGGAGACTCTGCCGGAGGAGGCATGGTGCTGTCCATTTTGTGTATTCTAAGAGACCAAGGCATCGCGCTCCCTGCTGGAGGCATTCTGATTAGCCCGTGGGTAGACTTGACGCACTCCTTTCCAAGTGTGGCATCCGATGCGCCGTTTGACTATATTCCACAGTCGGGATTCCATCACAAACCGTCTCGCGCTTGGCCGCCGCCAAATGACGAAGAGATCGCAGCTCTCCAGGGCGACGCAGATCAGCAGACGAATAAGAGGAAGAAGGAAATGGAGTCTGCGGCTATCCAAAGCACGGGCGATGCCACCACGACAGAGCGTGAGAACATGGTCGACGCGGAGAAGCTTGAAGAAATAAGCGACCCAGCGGCGGCCAGCTCTACCGCAAAATTTCTGTCAGTGATGATTGACGGCAAATCTGTCGCGATCAAAAATCAAATCCAAGTAAGAAAAACTGTTTTCAGGTCGAGGAAGTTTGGAAACCAAAAGAAAAGCATCAATACTTATCAAGGGTCTAGCTATACACAACGAATGCTTTGCTCAAGCACCCTCTTGTTAGTCCGGTCATGCAGACGACACTGGGAGGATTACCTCCGTTACTAATCATGGTCGGCGGTGGCGAACTTTTGCGTGATGAGCAGATTCACCTGGCGCACAAGTGTGCAAGCCCCACGAGATACGCACCACCGTCCGAGTCCTTGTCGGCCCATGAGAGTGAGTTGTTGCATAAGTACAAACCGACAGACGTACAACTGCAAGTATGGGATGACTTGTGTCACGTTGCGCCAACTCTCAGTTTCACAAGACCTGCCAAATTCATGTACCGATCCGTTGCTCAATTTGGAGCTTGGGCCCTTGCAAGAGCTCAGAAGACAGAGATTGAGATCTTAGACGACGACGATATCTCCGTCATTACCAGCTCCGCATCAGATGTGGAGAACCAAACAAGTACTTCTCAGCGCGCTGAGCAAGAACAGCGCCCGCTCGACAAGGACGAACTAAGACAACTAGGGAAAGCCGGCGATCTATTGCCTCCATTCCACAAACACATGATTCGACAACGTGTCAATCGTCACGGCGCTATTCTCCCGTTGGCCCCGGAGCACGAGCTACCAGGTTGCTGTATTCAGTTATCTGATATAGGAGTGGTCAAAGAGGGCACAGTTAAGCGGTGGCTAAGCACACGGAGTCAGTGGGACCAGAGATACTCATCCGCCAAAATCAAGGTTCACAAGCAAATTGTCAAGGACATGGTGAAGGGATTTCAAGATTTTGGGCCAGATGAGCATCCGCCTCCCTCTGCACTCGCAGGAAGACGACTGGCTGATACGGACGTGGCGGAGAAGAAGAAGTCCAAGAGCATAGGGCTGGTAATGTGGTCTCTCTGGGGCTCCAAGCACGACGAACTCACTGTTGAGCGTGAAAAGGAGGCTGACAGACCCCATGAGGCTCAAAACGTTACTGGAGATGAGGGAAGAGGTGCCCGGTCGAATCAAAACATCGAGTCTCAACAGCCGGGCTTCTGGTCCAGAGCAACAACCCGTGACGGTGCAAGCCATTCCCGCCGCCGTACAGTCGTTGATGAGAACCAAACGGATGGACCGTCAGCTGAGGCCGAGCATACTGCGGTCGCGCAGCTTATGGAGCAGCGAAAGGAACAGGAGGCGGCTAATCCTAGTGTTGCGAGTCCCAACTATGTTCCTGAGACGGGCGTGGCTGGCAAGCGTCCCTTTTTAAGCGGTATTGCGCTGCCGTTCAGTCTCAAGAAGGATGCAGACACGGCGAGCATGTTGACGTTGAACTCGGCGGTCGCTCCTGGGCCCAATACTCGCGCTCAGATGGACGCGTCCGGACGGATGGCATCGAGTGATGTAGTCAGAGCTGCCGACTCATCAGCGGCAAGCACTACACGACCTGCTTTAAAAACATATCCTTCGACCGATACCAAGATACCTCAGACGCCGTAACCTGTTGAGAATGCCGCGGCAAACACTGCCTAGTAGAGTTCACCGAAGTGAATGACATTATTACATAGTATACAGAGGAGGATGTATACATTGCGCAAGAGGCGCTAACAGCAGTTACTCAGTAACAATATTCCGTGCAACGAAGTGCAACTCACTCATTCAGAATGTATTTTGTTAGCTTGTATCTTCTTTGTCGTGTATAATACAGTGTATAATTCAGAGCGGTGCAACGAGACGAGTAGGATTCTCGTGTTTCCACCAGGTCATCATCCCTGATGTATTTTGGTACATGAGTGTTTTTTTTACAAGTCAAGAACTGGGAATATGTACAACCACGCTTCGTAAATGATCAAGAAAGGAAACCAGCCACATTGCCCACCGTTCACTGCTCCATGCATCACAACCTTCCCCCGCTGCCGCATACCACCTCCTTCGTCCACACTCCTCCCACAAATACCAAGACCCATCAATCAGTCCACCCCATTATGGGTCTTCCACTGCTCCAAATAGAGATACGGATTCTGAGGGCCCTTCGACATACCCTTGTAATCACCAGGCTTCGCTCGGATCTCTCTACTCACAAATGGAGTCAACTATGACACAAAAAACCTTGCGTTAGCGATACTGTATTCGACTTGCGACGAATCCCTCCTCCGCTGAGCCCGGGCAGAGAAAAAAATCTTGGAAAAGTCGCAGCCTTACCTTGAAGTCTTCCAGGCCCTGTGGAACGACATATGTGCGCACTTTCTCAAACTGGATTATGTATCCTCCGTGTTTGGTGTGGCGACCCATCGAGCCGGTTCGGTTGCCCTTGTAGAAGCCCTTGTTGACATCTTTGGTTGTGAGTTTTAGGTGGCGGTAGCGCCCGATGAAGAGGGCTTGCGTGGGGCGCATTTTCGGAGGAGACGAGGCGGGAGAGAGTGTGTATTCAGTGAGGGATGTGAGTTTGAGACGCTCGGCGTCGTGGATTGGTTGATGAATTGCGAATTGAGATGGGTAGAGAGGCGGGAGATAGATCGGTGACGTTGAAGTCTAGATCAGAGAACGCTGGAAATTTGCGATGCGTGGTGTACAGTGGGGGGTGATTGGTCGAAGCAAGACTTTAGTGGGGAGCAATGAATGATGGAGGTTACCTAAGGTAGGTACCTAGGTAGTACCCGGTACATACATAGGTAAATAAGTACCTGCGGACGGGGATTTGAAGTTGATAGAAAGATGATTGCAAGTATTATATTTCGTATTGTGGTAACGAGACTATTACTGCACTTCCTCGTGGAAGCAAAAGGCGACTGACACAACTCTGGAGCAGGGTCTGAGTGACATATATACCTACGATGTCGACGATGGCAATCGTCCAATGTTGCGTTTCGTACTGGATTGAGCACGTGCAGCTTGTATGCTGCAGAGAAAGATTCAAGAAACACATTGCGAATAGATGTCCATTTTAGAGCATGTAGATGTTAGGTTGCGTCGTTGGCTGCGAGCTACACAGGTACCTACGGAGCACAGACCGTACAGTACATGAATGTACCCACCGACGCGAACCTTCTCAAGGTTCAAGACCTCTCCGCATGTTGCCCAAACAGAGTGACGACGATTTGCCCTCGCCAGCTGGCAATTCCCACCATGGAGGGCTATCCCGATGGTAGCTTGGATCACAATGTTCCTTTCCTGGTCGCATCGGGCTTGAATGACGCGGAGCCGCATCTGGACCTGCCTGCAGTGCTTCGCTGCCAGGGACTCCGAGTCACGTCCGATCTGCCACCACTCGACGCCAGGAAGTCGCAGCTGCTCGGAAATTACTTTGAGGAGATCAACTCGAGGGCCTATTCGTGGACTGTTGTCTCAAGAAACGAGCCATATCGATTGCGCATCAAGACTGTTGGGAGGGTATGTATGTGCTGGGTCAACGGAGCCTGATACTTTTATAGTCCGGCTTGACTAATATGGGGGAGGGGGAGAGGAGAGCAGTCATATATCTTGCCGCCGCGAAAGACGACTCTTCCTGACGAACCAGACTTGGTCGACTCGAATGCGCCGCTTCATTCACCGTTTTCTCCGCTATCGCACGTTTCGCCGCTATACCCCGATGGCTTGATCAACTCGCCATGGATCCTGAAACACCAAACGCTCGTTCCCAGCATCTTTGTCTGCTTCTATAAACTCTCTCACGACAAGCGCCTCAAGGCCGACGTCAGTCAAATAAGGGCAACGTTTGCGCGGTCTGGCTTCAAGACCAGGGTGGCGATTGTATTGTTCGGAGACGAGGATAGCGGCACGGCAGAGCTCACGGACAAGGTCCAAGATCGATTAGAAGCGATTCGAAAGGGGACCGCGCTGGACCCCAAATCGATATTTTATATTCCGGCACAAGAATCTGATGACGAATTGAAGCGCGTCATTGATAACATACTGGCCATACTCTACTCCACTGCGATAGAGTATTATCGGGATCTTGGTCGACACGCGAGAAAGAAACGGTCGAGAGGGGTCGCGCCGCTTCCAACGATTCCACCGACCTCGGGCACATCACATACGCTTTCTTTGCCGGACTGGAACTTTCGCTATGATTTCAAAACGGCAGTCCTGGCCGAGTTTCGACAAGAGCTGGATGCATCAATACGTTCCTTTGAGCAAGCCTATGAGATTCTGTTGGGCCAGGATGTATTGGATGTGGTGCCTAGCTGGAGTCCTCGCTGGAACGAAGCCCGACAACTGGCTGACATTGTCTCGATCCGGTGTCTGCGGCTGCATCTTTGGATGGGACACACGAGCTTGGCGGCTAGGCGGTGGCAGACACACAGGGATCGAATTGGTGATTTCGTCGACCGGAGGGGCCGGGGCACAAACACGTATGGCTGGCAGGCGTGGGAAGCTAGGTGGGCTACAGTCATGGCTCATCTTATTGAAAAGGTCGAAGTGCCAGGCTTGGTGCCAGCCTCGATGACGATCTTCTTGCCGCCTGAGAAAGCCGTCCTGGGCGAGCGGCTGCAGCCTTGGGAGCTTCTTCATCACACGGGGTACTGGTACCGCATTGCTGCTCAGCACCTGGCAGCGCGGCGTACACTAGCACGGATGATGCCGAGTGAGGATCGGCAAGCACCTGATAGCGCGTCTACGAAGTCGCCGGCGGGCAACTACGACACGTATATGTGTCCCCCTCCCTATGAAGAGTATCCTATGGACCCGGAAAAAGGTATTGTAAACCATGCCCAGCTTATCATAGACTGTCTCATCACATCTAGATCGCAATTCCAAGCGCGCAAGCAGCTGCGCATCGCCGCAGAGCTATCCTTGGAATGTGCCAAAGAGATGGCATCATTAGGTTCCTGGGATGAGGTTGTGGCCATTCTGCGACCAGTGTGGGATAATGTGTCGTTTCGCTATGATAACTGGATCGACATAGCGGAGGATCTCTGTTGGTTGTTGCGCAAGGCGGCCAAAGAATCGGGAAGAGCCAATCTCGTTGTAGCAGTCGACTGGGAGCTGCTGAACAAGAGTGAGTCTAGCATCCTGGCAATCGCTCGTGGCTTACCGCTGCAACATGAGCGATGGGTTGAAGCGTGAAAGCTAACTCGAGATTTCAAATGATTCTCATCCAATCACAGGATTTACGAAGCGGCCACATTGGAGCTATAATTTATCGCAATCGCTTGATGGTATGGCTTTAGATGCTAAACCATCGATACAGTTGTCCCATGAGATGGCGTCACCGTTGATTTCTTCTAGCTTCGTCTTCCGAACCAAGGAGAGCAAAGCTGGAGACTATTGCAAGGCACAGCTGGTGTTGATCTCTCAAGCGATGCCGGGCTCGAGCCCCATACGCCTAAGCTCAGTTCGAGTCGATTTCCTAACTGGTCTGAAGCCCATCACAGTTGATCATGCGTCAAGCGGGGCAGGGGACGAAGCATCCACGTCTAGGAAAACACAGTTGGCCGAGGTTATCCTGGAAGAAGCCTTTACCAAGTCAGACTCGGGCAGTGACGTAGCCTCCCAATTTTCGGGGATATGCGACTTGACGCTCGCGGCTGGGCAAACAAGAGTGCTCGAAATGGCCATCCCATTGAGAGAGCCGGGAGAGGCCGAGGTGTCGTCGGTAGGCATGCACTATGAGAGTGAAGCCTTTGATTTGCAACATACTAGAGTGTTCAAAGAAACCGATCCAGTCACAGGCTGGTACGTCCATGGTGACGACAAGCCTCATGCGCTGCGGGCTCATGCTCGAACGCTGCGCATCCATCCACGACCGCCTAAGCTGCAGATGATCTTACTGGATCCCTCGACGCAGTTCTACACAGATGAAACCATCCGGATTAATGTGGAGCTGCGGAATGACGAGGACGAAGCAGCTATTGTCAAGCTTGGCACGCAACTTAAAGGAGAAGCAGTCCCGTCTTTCACGCTGCAGGCCGGCGGACACAAAGTCGCCGGCACTGCAGCGGAGGCAGACGAGGAAGACAGTCAGGCAAAGAGCGCGGCCGTTGTCACGATGGACGCCATTGCCAGTGGCGCCACCGCCAAATTCAGGCTCACGATAAGCCCAACCTCAACATCATCGACGTTAGACTTGCTGCTACGCGCAACATACCATCTGGAATCCGACGCGGCCACAACCATCTCGCAGGCCTTATCTGTACCACTCAACATGGTGGGACCGTTTGAGGCCAACTACGACTTGGTTCCCAGACTGCACCCTGACCCCTGGCCGAGCCTGTTTGATTGCGACGGAATCCCTATTCCCAGCACAGAAGACGATGAAGCGACTGCAGTACGGCCCAAGGGTCTGGCGCAACAGTGGTGTCTTCTTTGTCATTACGCCTCGTTCGCATCCGAAGATCTGGTCGTCGTAGGTATGGAAACGCAGGTAGTGTCCTGTACAGGCGCCGCCCAATGCCACGTGCTGCCACGCCCTGAAGAAGGAGACGGTGGCAGTGATAGCAACATCACCGTGTCACCAAAGACAATGTACGAAGCGCAGTTCGACCTCGTGGCGCATAAGCTCAGTCTCGACAATCGACAGCCCGTGACGCTCGATCTGGCCTTCATGATTAAGTGGCGGAGACAGCGCAAGACAGCAGCAGCAGCAGCAGAGACTAGCCCTGAAGACGAGGTCAACACCACGCTGATGCCCGTAGGGCAGTACCTAGTCCTCGGCTCTGAGCCAAGAGTCCTCGCCACAGCCACGATAGACCCCTTGTCCGCGACGGCTTCATCACGCTTGCTCCACCTGGACCTCACAATTGAGAACCCATCGAGCCACTTCCTAACATTTGGGCTCACCATGGACTCGAGCGACTCGTTTGGCTTCTCTGGGCCCAAGCACACGACGGTGCACCTGCTGCCTGTGTCCAGACGTAGTATCCGCTATAGGCTCTTGCCGTTCGTCTCGGGAGACTGGGTGCGGCCGGGGATTGTGGTCCGGGATAAGTATTTCCAGAAGGTGTTGCGTATTATTCCTACTGAGGCGATGAAGATTGATAAGGATGGTCTTTTGGTGTGGGTGCCTGAGGAGTAAGCGGCTTTGGGTGGGTCTGACAGAAGCCAGACGAGGATGAAGACCTTGTGGGCTTTTCTCACGCGAAAGTGTGCTTGATGTGTTTGATTTGAATAGCGGAGCTACGAGAGATGAACTGCAAATGCATGGAGAGGGCAAGAAATGGTGTTGTACATGTGGGTTATGACCACGGAAAGGGGTTGGGTTTGATTTACATTGTCTCGTTGCAAAGGAAGACGAGCTGTAACGTAGCCATGAATACACGTTGTTTAACACAGATCAGTGACGAATGGGGAATGTTTTGGTGCATGAATGACAAGAGGTTAGGGAGGCATGAACACATGCCATCTACACAAAATATATAGAAAAGGGGAATGTCTCGTGGCAGGAAAGATGAGCCCTGTCTAGTATGGCTCACATCATTTAATTGCACAGATCAATGATGATTTGTAATGTGTTGTCGCATACAAGATAAGCCGGCGACTAGTCATGAGTGTATATCATGTACACAGAGCAAAAGACAGATGGCGCAGCGAGAGCACTGACTTCGTCAAAGATACCCGACAATTGTCTTGCAGCTCTCTTTGGTGTCCGCATGTTCAAGATGACTAAGGAACCCAACTCAAGCATCAGAAAAATGTCGACAGCGCTTCAATCGCCAGACGCGTATTAAAACTACATCTCGCCAGGCTGCCACCGTGCTCACCCTCTGCAGCACCTAGTGCAATGGTACCTCGATTTGAGGCAGACCTTGTTCCATTTCCCATTTCTACCCTTTCCGCCCTTGGATTACAGTTTACCACAGTACTCTTTCCTTTCAACTCATCTCGTGATTGATCGCAGTAAAACCAGCCGCCTATTCTTTACTGCGAGTCATCCGGCGGTCGATCCCATGATACACCCGTCCTTGTCCTTGTCCTTGCCTGAGGATCCAAGCCCACAAATCGTATGACCCAGTCCTTGACAATTCTCGTCTTTTCCCGTTGAGGATTCTCCCCCCTTGCCCGCAAGCTTCTTGAGGAGTAATACCCGCTCCCGTCTACCCTCCACAGGAGATGCAGCTTGGTGAGTCCCCTCCGTAAGCTCTGCCCATAGACTTTATTCCGAAAGACGTGCAGCGCCACATTCTCGAGGAGCACCACGTCCTGGCGCTGCAACGCAACGACGGGACTCTTGGCTACTTCCGCTTGGGGCACCCAAAAGGTCACGGCGAACCCGGTGGCGGTTTCATCACCCACGAGCACTTCCACTAGGGAGAGGCTGGTTCCCCATCTGGTGGTGACTGTCCGCGGCTGTGCGACTGAGAGCACGCCGACAATGATGTTGAGGGTGATGGTCTGAGGCTGTAGAGCTGTGACCTTCTTGGCGGAGGGAACACCTTCCAGGCCAGAAAGATGGCGGGGATGGGCGACTGGTGCGCCGTCGTCGGAGAGCATCGACGTGGTGAAGGACTCGGCGGTTACATCGAGAAGACTCGGCGAGTCCAGAGGGACAGGCATGGTGTGCATGATGCTATACTCGCAGAACTGAGTGAGCAGGTCCTGGCTGGCCGTGGCCGCAGTGTCGCGAGAAACATCGCCGTCGAGACCGGTGACATCAGCCGTCGTGAAGAAGGCGCCGTTGGAGAAGGTCGACACGCTGGCGGCGTGGCATTGTGTGAAACCCGTATGCAGCGGCTGGCGGGTGAGTGCAAGAGAGCGCCATGCGGCCAAGAAGGGAGGTGCTGTTGACGATGTGGACGCAGAAGTCGTCGGTGGCGGCGGAAGGTCGAAGAGATGGAGAAATGGAGGCTCAAACTCGGTGATAGTGCAGCGAGATTCGACGACGGAAGACGAGGACGGGGGGCCGGTAAAGAGGAGGACCTGGGGGGTCATGACGGCCTTTTTATTTTGATGGCCATGGCGTCATACCGGCCTCGCGAATGTGCAGCTCATCCGAGACGGCTTGGTTGAAGCTGGTGGTATTGGAATTTGAAAATCTGTCATGGTCCCAGAGGATGAGGGGCAGGCATGGATCGAAGTCCCAGCTTGCGACGAATCGACCGAATCGACCGGATCGACCCCCCGGCAGACCCACATGCGGCTCACACCGCCCAGCCCAATACACGCATTTTGACAAAACCGTTCTGCATCAACGTACGTTGGCGTAGTGAATAAATCTCCTCCAGTTGGTCCCGTGGACCCACAGCCCGTGACAACTGTCCCTGCCGCTTCACTGACTTGAAACAGGCAACTACGCTTGTAACTTGCTTGAGGTTGAAAAGTTGTGCCTCTTCTCGAATCAGCCCTGTCGCATCGACAAAACTCTCTCTTCTTCCTTCGTCTGCACCCTTCATCACTGCCTGGCCTCGCAGGCCGGCTGCTGGTGGTGATCGTTGAGATTGTTGAGATCACTTGGCGTTTGGCACTTGCAAGTTGCGGCGGCGACGGAATGGATGCCTCGGCTCTCTCCGCACTTGAGAATTACGTATCTGAGAGGGCGTCTTCGTCTCGGGACCAACCTTGTCACTAAGAGGTCATACGATATTGTGACCATCTCGACTAGTAGCTTCCCATCCGCCCTTTTCATTGAAACCGCCCAGCGTTGACGACGAGGCCATCGTCCTGTGACCAGAGATGTCCCAATTTCATGTGACGGAGCATGTCATTGAAGGCGCTCACATCAGAGAGTACCCTCGTGCTACGGCCGATGACCAGGACGCGCCGCTCGTGCTTCATATCAAGCAATATACTCCGAGGAATAACCCCTCGCCACGCAAAGGAGACGTGACCATCATCGGTGGCCATGCCAATGGTTTCCCCAAGGTACGCTGAACCGCCTGCAGAAGTAGCCTTCCTTTGTTTATGCATAGTGTAAAGTCCAGCGGGAAGCATCCTTGTCTGAAAATATCTCAGCTGTTCATGAATGCTCATTATTGCAGGAACTGTATGAGCCCTTGTGGGACTATCTCCTGGAGGAACTCAACAAGCACGATGTTCGCATCCGTGCTATATGGACCGCCGACTGCGCATGGCAGGGACGCAGCGGCGTCTTGAACCAGAGGAAGGGGCTCTTGGGCAATGATCGTATGAATTGGCCCTCGAAATTCCATCTTGAGTTGGGCATGACAAGATCACCAAGGCCCAACGAACTGAGACGTGACTCTGTGGCTGACCACATGCTTTAGCGGGTTGGTACGACTATTCCCGGGATATCATACACATGATCAACACGTTCCGAATGCCGCGCCCCCTTATCGCGATAGGGCACTCCTTTGGGGCCAACGCGCTCGCCCACGCCTCGCTGCTGCACCCGCGACTCTTCCACAGCGTGGTTCTAATAGAAGCCGTTATTGCGCCGGATACGGCAGGCCCGGCGGCGAACGGCGGGACCGTAGCCTATGCGAGCATCAGGCGTAGAGACGTGTGGCCGTCGCGGCAGCATGCGGCAGACTCTTTCAGAGAAAGTCCCTTCTATCAGTCATGGGATCCGAGAGTCTTTGATCTGTGGATCAGATACGGCCTCCGACCCAAGTCTGCAGACCCTGGGACCCCCGACGGCCCTGAAGAAGGGGAGGTGACACTCACCACGAGCAAGCACCAAGAAATCTTTACCTTTCTGCGGCCCTCATGGCCGGCCTTTGACGCGGCGGGAAAGGAAGTCATCCATCCAGAATGGTTCAGGGACGTCTTGGGTGACCCCCAAATCCCCACTACCGCTCTGTATCCCTTCTGCCGCCACGAACCACCATTCACCCACAACCGCCTCATCTATCTTCGCCCTGGCACCTTATTCATCAACGGTGGTCTGAGCACCTTCCTCTCGGAATCTGAGGTCAACAAGACAGCCGCCATCACAGGCACTGGCCGCGGTGGCAGCGGCGGAATGAAGACCGGACGTGTCCAGAACCTCACGCATCTGCATTACGGACACCTCCTGCCTCTTGAAAACCCTAGCTTCTGTGCCCAACAGGCCGCTTTGTTTCTCAAGGCCGAGCTGACTATCTGGGCGGCCGAGGAAGAGGAGTACGAGGCTTGGACGAGGCAGCCCAATCAGCAGAAGACGACTGCTTCTCCGGAGTGGAAGATCCAGCTGGATCGGATGATGAAGAGGCCAAAGCCGAAGATATGATGGCGGCACAGCGTGTGAGACAGACAGAAGTCCTCTTGGTAGGTATGAGCTCCTGAGCACCATTGATACGCAGCTTTTAGCAGAGTTGGGCTGTGGAGAAAATACTACGCCGCCAATGATGAATGCTCGGAGTCGAATCGAATGGGCAAAGAGAATGTGTTGCTAAATGAGTAGGCTTGGCTACCTGTGGTCTATGGGAATCTTTGGCAAAACTTTGTCGATATTAAAGGCATTTTCACCATTCAGTCCCCAGAGACACAATTGAGAGCCGCTTAGCTCGTCACTACTTTAACCGGTCTTTCTTCACGACAAGACGCCACGGCTACATAATGATGGTTTTGAACTGGTGAACAATGACCAACGGTGAGGCTTACACGAATGTGCACTGTTGTAACTATCAGAGTGAGATGATATACTCATGATTGGATAAATGGTACGATAATGACGATGTCATGAGAGATTGTTGTCATCGTGCCAAGTTTGGAAGAAGTAAACAAAGAACTTGTAGGATTTCCTTGGTTGGTAAAAAGATCAAGTGCAGTCGAGGCTTTGAAAGACTCTACTAGCATATAGTTAGATGATGGTGGCTTGCGAATAAGCGCACTAACAACCGTTGAAAGATGGTAAAAAATCACACCTTGTTCGAGTACTTTGTACAATGTACGTACACAATCTTTTCCCATTCTGAACTCGGTCGGGCCTTACGCTTTTGCTTGCCACGTACTGGCAGTTGATGGAATTAATGTGTAACACGCAACTCATGTATGCCAATCTCTCCCACTCTCTGCAAGTTTTAATACGGTCGTGAAGGTCCTAGGATACTTAGGTTTGGGGGACCAGGGATGAGAGTACTACATATTTTATTTCAAACAGATAAATAGCTGCATACAATATACTGGCGTGGCATCGAACAATACTAAAACAGAACAAGGGACAGCTGCCTAGGCACAGGCTACAGCAACATCAAACATCATTGACGGGATACATCCAACTTTTACCCCAGCCATCGCAATCTTCCTAGCCACCATGCCTCCCCAAGCTTCACTTGACATACCCCCTTGTTCTTCTCTGCTCCTGAGGTCTGTACCCTCTTATCCCAATCCATGGCCATACACTCATCGTGTGCAACCAAACTAGAATACGCGGCAGTCTTCGTGGTGTTTTTTTCTTGGGTGAAAAAAAAGATCACGTCGTGACTACGTGTTGATACAGAGCATTCTGTAGTGCGCGATGAACCTTCTTGACCTGCGCAGCGGACCTCTGTGACCCCTTTTCTCGCCTCCTGGCCATGCATCGATCGTTCCATTCTGGCGGTTCGTAAAAAAAAAAAAAAAAAAAAAAAAAAGA